>JADMNL010000027.1:295640000-295655000 GCA_016271365.2 Neoceratodus forsteri | reverse complement strand
TCCTACTATTTAGCCAGGAGATTTTCTACTTTTCATTTCCTCCTGTCCCCAGAGGCTGCCAGCACACATGGGGATCTAACCATGTGCAGCAGCATGGCGATGATGATCCTAGCTAACATCCACCTCTTCCACAGCATTGCCGTCTGTGAGCCCAGGTGATAGTACTGCACCGGAGGCAGTGCCCCAGAGAAGGAGAGCGTCTGGCTGGCCCTCAGTGACCCAAACTCATTGCTGAACACGGGTCACTGAAGTCACGAGCTGTAGCACTAATGCTGCGCTGATAGGCTAGTTGAGAGCAGTAACTTTAGAACCCCATATCTCAGTTCAGGAATAAAATAAAATGAAAAGAAAAATGGGTATATTGATGTGTTTGTGCCAAAAATACACTACTGCTACTTAGTAAAAAAAATTTTTTTTTTTTTTTTTTAACAAATACTGCTAATGGCCAGCCCACCGATGCAGCGGTAGGGCTTCCACTTGCGATGCTGACATCCTGGGTTTGGAAATGGACCCGGGGAATCGGAGGGCCAGCCGTGGAAGGAGGAGGAGACTGATCACTTCCGGAAGTGGGGGAGGTGGGTGAGTGTCTGAGCTTGGCTGACCTCCAGCAGAGGCCGGGGAGTAGCTACTGGATCCTGAATAGCAGGGAGGTGTGCTGGTGTTGGCGCTATACCGATATGTCATTGCATGCCACGCCTCCCATGGGATAAGTCATGGGAAAAACACTGCTCCATCAATGATGCCCTGCCCCCCAAGCACTCTGGCACTGACCTAGCATAGTAGTCCGAGCTTGGCTCGATCCTCTACTCGCCCCTGGGGGGCAAGACAGGAAAGGTATCCCGGTAACAGAGGTCTGCCAGGAACCTCCCTTCCATGTTTGTCAGAGGTATCGCCAACTTGACGGCCCCATCTAGGGGATCAAGCCTGGGAGGATCAGTGCTAAGGTAAGCTGGGGCTGGGAGCGGGGGCTGAGCCATGGAAGCACAGTAGCCAAAAAAATTAAAAATACTGCTAATTTAGCTACGATATTTTATCTGAAATGCTCAGTTTTTCTTTTTCTTTTTTCTTTTTATTTCTGGGTTGTGCTAATATATTCCAATAATCGTTCTCCCTGATGTAATTTACGATTGTTTACTTTCTTGATGTAACGACACAGGCCCTGTTTCACTGTGACCACGTGCAGTATACGCTTGTCCCTGTCGCAGGCTGGCAAGATCTGGAGACGGCATTCCTAGAGCATAAGGAGCAGGTATGATGTTTTCAAATCTGAGTTATATATCTGTGTGTGTGTGTGTGTGTGTGTGTGTGTGTGTGTGTGTGTGTGTGTGTAAGTGGAATTAAATAGAATAAATAAAACTTTACTTAAGCCGATAAATAGCAATACAATAAAATAGAATTCATCAGAGTAAAAATTCAGTGCAATTGACAATTATACTAAGCAACACAAATGCTAGAATCAAGCTGATCACTCTAAGATTAACGTTAGATCCTTGTCACTCTAACATACAAGGCCACCCCTGAAGTCCACAAAAAAACCAAAGACTAGGTCTTCTACCAGCCTGGTAAAACGAAAAGCTACCTGTAGTAGCTGTGGGCAATTACCAGACCTGACGAGGGCTTTTGTGAGGTATCAGACTCGCCCTGGAACTCTGGCCCCAGTAACCAATTGGCTAGGCATGTGTACATTTGTTAGCCCACTCTGGCACTAGGATAAGGGTTTCTTACGTACTGGTACCCACTACACCATACCACCTCCCCAGGGCTCTCTCCCTAGGTGCCATGCCTCCCCTGCAGGGACTGGCTGCTGCTAGTTTTGATAAAGGATGCAAGCGTTTCTAGATGTGGTACACCACTAGCCAACCTGCTAGCTGAGCCTCTGCTCCTCCTTGCCGCTAGCCAACCTACTAGCCAAATGTCCCTGGCTCCTCACTACTAGCCAGCCTGCTAGCAGAGTCTCCTTTCTCCAAGGGTGTCTAGTCATGGCAGGCCATCTTTTCTCTGCTAGTCAATCCACCAGCTGATCCTGCTTGGGACCCACGTCTGCTAGGCTAGTGCCCCCGCCATTGTCTGACCTGTCAGCTGAGTCTGCTGGGCTTCAGCTGTGGGAGGGGGTGCCTGATGGCAGGCCACCCCTCATTGTTGCTGGTGAATTTTTTTTTTAACTCTATGGCTCTGCCTTACCCTGAACTCTCTTCGGATGGACACACGGCTTCAAGCCTGATCCCGCCCATCTGAAGTCCTTCACCCGACTCCTCTGGAGGTGGTTCTCCGTCCACAAGCTCAGCTACCCAACCCCCTGGCTCTGAGACCCCCGAGGCGGGACCACCGTTACTCCTATCTGGTGTTCTATCTACAATCTAGAAGAGCAGCCTAGGCAGGGAGGAGAATAGAGGAACGAGTGGAGAGACCTGACACTGGGCGTGGCAGCCAGCCCCCCCGGACCAACCTTCGCCTATCAGGAGGCAGGGATTTTTTACTTACTTACTTTTTTCCCATCGGCGTGGCGTGCAATGGATGCCAGCGTGGGACCGCCCACAGACGTCCTGCCAACGCCAACCCCTCTACAAACCGTGCTGCTGAGTGAAATGTGCCCAGCCTCCGCCAGGAGCTGTCACGGAGCACGGTACACCCTAGATCCCACCCCAGGAGAAGAGAGCAGTCCTCTGGACGCTCCATCTTCTTCCCTGCCGACGGCCCAGGCTCATTCCCGAACCCGGGTCGCCGGCGTGGCACGATGTGTGGCATCCAGCGCCTCAACCCTCAGTGCCACCGGGCCAGCCCACTGCTGGTGAATTTACCAGCTGAACCTCCAAAAGTGGTGGTGGGGGGGTGCCCAGCAGCAGGTTGCATCCTGTTCTGCCACTAGCTGACTTGTTAGCCAATTCCAGGGACACCTGCAAGACTCTGGAGAAAGCTGTCTGACTGCACCAGCCTCCTGTGCTGGATGCCAGAGTCGGCTGTCTTGCCTGGTTATATAACACATGAACCCTTAAAAGTCAGGGCTTTCCAGTAGCGGCAGTCTCCTGGCTGCTTCTGCAGGTCCCATGAAGGCTTCTCCCTGGGGCTTCTCTTCTAGAGCTCTTCTGACCCTCCTGTGAACTGCTCCTTGAACTGCACTTGAACCTTCCTAGCAACCATCTTTTATGCTGCTGGGAGTGGCGCGTGGCTACACTGGGGCGGGGGGCTCCATTACTGGCTGGGGTAGAGGGTGATGCTGATTGATTGTGTAGTCAAGTCCTTGATTTGCATAACCAATCAGAGACAAGAGCTGCTACTGCTGCTCGGCCCTCGTGCATCCTCCCCAGTGTGAGTGCAACTAATGGCATTTATTGCCCTTAGATTTCACTGAGGCGTCAAGTGGCTTTGATGTGCTGTTGTGGAAGCCCCTATGTCAGGTCTCCCATGGCCAGCTCCCTCTGTCTGTCTCTCTCTCTCTCACTCTCACAGGGAGATATTCTTTCAGAATGGGGGGGGTGATTGGAAAAGACTGTTCTGCCTTTCCCATCTCCCCAAACAGTCCCACGCACATTTTATATTAAAAAATCAGCAACTGGCACCAAAGGTGCCAACGGACATCCAGCCAATCTTGTGGCAGGGTGCCCCATGCGGCCATGGTGCCAGCTGCTTCAGTACTCTTCTACAAATTCAGTTATTGTGAGTAAAAGAACCACACTTCTGTTCCACCAGCAGGGGGCATTGCACTCTTTTTTTTTTTAAACCGTTTTATATCTCAATTGCTGATAAAGTCTCTAAAAGAGAGAAAGTTGAGATTATATATTGATCTGTTTTTTTTTTCTCTCTCATTCCCCCAGTGTGTTATTTTATCATTAGAAGTGCAAGCATTCTGCTTTTTTCTTAAATTTGCCCTTTGCTTTGAGAACAGTGGGCAATTTTACATCTGCTCTGAAGGAACTGAGGTGGGTGGGCAGTGTGCCAGAACTCTAGTAGCCATGTGAGCTAGCCCAGTTGGAGTCCGCATAATTCACACAGCATACAAAATGCAAGTTCCAAGCACCCGCAAGCCCATGAAGGAGGACGCATTTTCAATTTCACTTAAAAAGACTTAATTTAATGTGTAAAAATATGTCGTATTGTTGTTTTCTTCTTGATGAACATCAGTGATACAAGCATTCTGCACAGGAACGCACCTTCCAACCCTTACCTCAACCACGGAGAAGAACGCGCCTCCAGGAACGAATGGGAGAGTATCAACAAGGAAGAAGAAAAGAACAATACAACATATTTTTTATACATTAAATGAAGTCTTTTTTAAGTGAAATTGAAAAAGCGTCGTCCTTTATGGGCTTGCGTGTGTTTGGAACTTGCATTTTGTATGTCGTATTTGCACCGCTTTTCCTTGTGTGCACTCTTTTGGTATTCTCATAATTCACACAGTCTTGTGATTCAGAACACCCACATTCAAGTCCAAGTTGTAAATAAATATCTTCACAATTGGTGGTCCAGTGGTCACTAAACCAAAATGTTTAGTGGCCAAAGCTCCTGTAATGGTGGCCCTTTTATGCAGTTGTACGTGATATGCACTGAGAACCTAGAAGTTCATATGCCCACTCATGATTTTTAAGTAGCCACAGACTGCCTGGTCACTGGATTCTTTTATTTTTATATTGCCTGGTGAGATCCCATCACAGCCACCGGATCTATGTGTGACCTTCAGCAAGTCACCTAAACTCCCTGTGTTCTGTGCCCTTCCTGTTTCTTTAGCTAGTTATTTTTTGTCTGTGAAAGGAGAGGTGAATAATACTACATATTTTTCAGGTTTCGATACAGATGCAAACCAACTGACATTGAACCAGATCAAGCTATTGGTGGTATTTTAGTGAATGGGGGAAATTTGGCCAGGACCCCCTGGGAAATTCCCCTACTCTTTGGGAGAAGTGTCATGGGGTCTTTAACGTACACCTGAACAACCAGTGGAAAAGCTAGGCGGGACCTTGGTTTAATGTCTCACCTGAAGGATGGCACACCCCAACAGCACAGAATCCCCTTAGTACTGCACTGAGGTGCCAACGTTTATGGTATGAGCCCAGTTCCACTGTGGGATTAGAACCCATGATCTTCTGTTCCAGAGGCTCATATGCTACCAACTGAGCCACGTTGACACCATTTCATATATACTTGATATAACACTGGGTAGAAGCAGAACCCCACTGAAAATTAGATGGGCTGTACTGGATAAATTGTTTAAAAATGGATGGACTGGCTCGTCAGCGCGGTGGCTGGATTGCACTTGCGGCGCTGATGACCGGGTTGAGAGCGGACTCCTGGTCGTTGGGCGCGGCGGGGAGAAGGTTGGAGCGTCCCGAGACAGCTCACCTTCTCCAGGGGAGGGTGGGGATGTGAGCCGGCACCTGCTGGCCTCTGGGCGGAGGCTGGGAGCACGGCAGAGTGTCAGGGCTCAAATTTCCGGGAGTGACAGACATCGATGCTCACCTTGACATCAGGTACATCATTCTCCAGGGGAAAAAAGCGGAAAAATGGCTCTCTGTGAGCCAGTCTCTCATGTCGCAGCCTCGCGATTCATCCCAGCAGCACTGAGCTGAGCAGTGCGCTGACCACCCCACTGCGCCTTCCTCTCGGAGGAGGGGGACCCACCCGGCGAAGGGTTACGCTGGGCTACCTACAGGGGGCTGCGATCTGGGGCTGAGGTAGGTCGTGGGGATGGCGGACAGACGGGACAGGACATTGAGGGCCCAAAGGAGGTGCTGGCCAGATGGAGCAAAGGAGTATAAAAGAGGGGGAAAAAATGGATTAATTACCATGCTGTAGCATCCACACTAGCGTCAGCGTGTTGTAAACTGTTCTTTAAAGACGGTTTACAGCATCTGCACTACTGATCAATTTAACTTGGAACCAGTTCCCATCCACTGACATGAAGGAGAACCATGCCTTAGCATCTGCACTGCAAGTAAGTCTGATTTAGTTGTTTTAACGTTTTTAAAACCATGTTTAAGCCTAGGTCTTATCGGGGTTTAAGCACGGTTTTTAAAAACGAGTTACAATCTGTGATAGGTGTGGACGCAAATCGTGCTATGGTGAATTAAAATGGTTTAAGCTTCTTAAACTGTTTTAAACACCATAGTGTGAACAGGGCCTAAGGGATTGGGTGGGCAAATGATTACCGGCCTACCCCCCAGAACTCATCACTGCTCATACAAATCAGTTGGCTGGCCATCACTCAGTACCAGATGGCTAAAAATAAACTTGTACTACTGGTTGTTTTGAAGCATTGCATAACTCCCACCATACATCATGACTTTCTTCCACAGGCTCTCAAGTCGGTACAACCTAAGGACGAGCACTGTAATACTTGCAGAGGTCCCTTCCCTGACATCTATCTAAATACGGCAAAAATGGCATTCAGTTGGCTTGCCCTTACTTACTGGAATAAACTGAAACCTCCAGTATTTTTGTCAGCCACAATGCCTTTAAAAATGTTACTGGATAAACGCTGTGTGAATGACTTTACTTGCTGTTCGATACTTTGCTCTGGAGGTGGCATTACATTACTAAATAACTATTGCATTGATCAATGTACTTTGCCATTAAATACTTTACTGTAGAGTCAGTGCTGTTATGGTTTTTTTTGTTTGTTAGTTTGTTTTTGTTCCTGCCTGTCGTAACCAGGATCTGTTTGTAAAAGGGAGCTTTTTCCTGAAAAACAAATCAGAAATGCATCATGACCATGCCACTCGTGATTCTGGGGTGCAGGAGCAACCCCTGCTACCTTATTGAGAAGTAGCCTCACTAGTGGCTGTCAAGCCCGCCACTTCTCTAGCCGTCTAAGCAGAAGTAAAAAGTGCAGCTGAAGTAACCTGTGTAAACCAGGGGAACAGAATAAGGAAGTACGGCATCCCTCTTCAAATATGAATATAGCGGTGAAGCAGAAATGGCCACCCTAGACCTGAAGCCATAAAAAAACAGCTGTCATGTAGTTAATAGCCATTTTCTAATTGCCACTAGTCGCCAAAGTAGTTCTTTATGGTATACTTTTTGTTATAGGTGCTTCAATGGCCACTGTATGTAGAGTGGTTCATGTGTCTCCATTCATGGTTTATGACTATAATAATGTTTGTTGTGGCCACTAGATGTCTTGCTGTGTAGCCATTTAGCCATAAAACATTAACCTTATTTTTGACATGGGGTTGGGGGGGGTGGTAATCCTCTGTTATGTAATGAATGCTCAGCGTTGATGTCGTCTCCCATTGCAGTTTCGTTATTTTGTCCTCCTTGACTGTGGCGCCAACATTGATCTGCTGGAGACTTTGCAGCCGGAGGAAGACACTGTGTTCTTTATCTGCGACACGCATAGACCTATTGATGTAATCAATGTCTACAATGACACACAGGTACGTCAGTCTCCAAGGAGCCTGTTCTCCAGGGATAGGCAAGTGTTTTATTCATTTAAATATTTCCTCTTGCTGCCTTACACAAGTGCAGATAGCTGTTCCACACAAGTCTGTGATGCTGTATGTGTTGTGAATATTCCCATTATTTAGAATCAGGAATACTTTACTGGGACCGCAAAGACCTGAATTCTGAAATTTTTGTTTTCTTTTTTTCATTGTCTGTATTTCCAGTCTTCATGAACCAACTGGATTTCTGGGGTTCCGGTGATTTAACCGATTTTGCATTCCACAGTCCTGCCTATTTAACCTGTAAACACAACAAACCAGTTTGCCTGGTTAAAAGGGAGGACACGCGTCAACAATTCTGCCCCTTCCCCTTAGAAAAACGTTCTCAGGGAGTGCCCGATGGCCCCAGGGGTAGTGCATTGTGCTATCATGCCAGCAAACAGGGTTTGAGAGTCCGCATAGAAGACCAGCAAATGAGTGGCCAGTGACTGGGGAGCGCTGCTGCAGATGGGTTGGCGCCTCGTCTCCATGACAACATCCACCCCTGTTTTTTGGGGGGGGGGGGTTCCTGGAAGGTTCACTTTCCAGTCACAGAGGAAGCTGCTTGTCTGCGATGTCCTTGGCAGCTGGACAAGTGCCATGGGTAGGAGAGAAAGTGAAATTACAAGGGGGCGGGTAGAAAATCCCAGTTCATATAAATGACGGACACTGATACACTCAAGCCCCGTCCCCCGTAGCACACTGCCTGCCTCCAGGTACTGATCATTGCCAGGATAATGTGTCCGCCTCTCCTGCCACAGACAAAAGAGCCTGGGGGGTTAGGCAGTAGTAGGTGGGTGGGTTGGTTAGTTGGTGTGGTATGAGGCTCGGTGGTTGCTAGAGGTCCTGAAGAGGGGGTTGTGAGACTGGCTGGGGGAAAAAACACTCAAAGAAAAACGTTAATCTTGATGGACCATCTTATGGTCCAGATGTCATGGCAGTGAACCAGACACTGACAGTCGGGTAGCTGAGCTGCGAATCTCACCCTGAAAAGGGTTGGCAGTGCATTCTGCTGCTGCAGTGATACCCCCTCCCCCCCATGGTTGGTCGGGATGCTTTTTCCTTCAGTTGGATCGCACTGCATGGGTATGAGGCAGCAAAGGATCTGCACACTTGTAGGGTGGGTCGGGGGTCATGGGAGAAAACCATCTTGCCATGGCAGACTGTACTCTTAGGCCCAGCAGCATGTGCCCCCCCACCCATGTAAACGTTGTGTGTGCTGGGAGGTTGCTGGAGTCTGCGGAGTAGGCTGAGAAGGTAGCTTAAAATAAGGGAGTGTCACCCAGTGGATAGCGCATCACGCCCTTACGCTGAGGACCTGGGTTTGGATGCAGATGCTGGAGCCAGCTTGGGGGAAGGGGGTTTGAGAAACCCTGCTACACAGCAGCGCTCCCAGCCAGGGTGGGATGGACACCAAGTTCCTCCTCACTAGGTACCCCGTGTGGTGAGCCAGGGAGCTTGCCTTCTCTACAGGGGCATGCTACATGTGTGCAAAGCCTGGCAGGGCACCGCCTGCTGTCAGGGAAGTGGATGGAAGGGGTGGAAACTAAAATCCTCATGAGGCTCGGCTACCATTAATGACGGTGAGCTAGTACCCTCGGACCCTTCCACATGTAGAACCCTGCTGGTGTGAGCGGGAGGAGTGGTGCTTGGGGGAACTGGAATCACCTGAAGTAGGCAACAGGCTGCGAAAGGCCAAAAAGCTATAGAAGAAAAAAGAAAGTTGATCTCAAACTTCAGGCAATAGGATTTTTCTACCCCTGTAGCCTTACCAGGAGAGGTTTACAAATATTTCAGCATTTTTAAGGGCTGCCCTAATGTCACGTTGGTTGCTCATAACACTATCATATGGGTGGCCCGGGTTCAGAAGTGATCCTGAGTAACTGTCTGGTAGCCCGTAGTGGGGGTGCAATCAACGGCACAGGGACATTTAACACTTTTTTGTGTTCCGACAACTAGCCTTTCTTACATCTCCTACTTTAACACACACTTACAGTCAGGCAGAGTGGCGCTAAGGGCTGAGGAGCTGGACGCCTTACCTCACACACACGCTGGCGCACCGCCATGTTCGAACGGACATGTTGCTCGGGGTTGGTAGTGGAGAAGGATCAAGGCTCCCTAGGGACTGCTCTCTCCTCCGGGAGGGAGGATTGCAGGGCTTGGCAATTGCCTGCCACCTAGCAGAGGCTGGGAGGAGGCACGTTGGCACTGGAGACTGTGGGCGAGAGTTGCGGCAGGCGCTTGGCGGGGGTGCGCATGGGAGCGTGCGTGCCGCTGGCGCCACTGCACGCCAGAACCTGGGAGGGGTCAAAGAACAGCGGAAAATGGAGAGTCCTCTGCATGGATGACGATGGTCCCCCTCTGCAACGGCCCAGGAAGGCACCTCCCCGAACACTGAATCCGGTCTGGTGGGTCGAGTCGCTCCCCACCCCATGCCACGAAGGGTAAGTCTAGGGCAGGGGGCCTCACACTCGGTGCTTGAGCGGAAGGGGGACGTCGGATGCAGGGCAGAGGACTCTAGAGAGGCAAAAATAAGAAACTGCAAAAAAAAAAAAAATAATAATTGACTGTTTCTAGAAGAAGTAGCTACATCTTCAGAAACCGCAATGAGTAACCGAAAATATTAACCTGGACCATGCTTTTGTTAGATCAAGCTGCTGATAAAACAGGACGATGACCTCGGTATCCCTGCATACGATGACATATTTAGGGACGACGAGGATGAGGACGAGGAGGACTCTGGGAACGAAAGCGAAGATGGCGCAGAACCCTCTGGAAAACGTAAACGCTTTGATGAGGTGAGTGACCTCATCCAGTCAGTGAAAGCAAAGTGGAGGTCAGTGTTATTTCCGTTAGACAATTGTTTCTTTGGAAATGTTCATCTTTAGGTAGAAGTGCCATACCTTATTCACTCTGTTTTAGTGCGTATGATACAAAACACAAACTTCACTGCCAATTCCGACGCAAAGAAAAAACGTTTTAGCAGACAATGCCTCTTCTCTGCCTTTGTCTAGGGATGTCACAGTATACCGTTGTATCAGAATCTGACATTGTAAAAGGACTGCTTTGCCCACCTAGTCTGCCCAGGTGTTACCTACTGTAACTATTCTTCCTCCACAGACCCTATCTGGTGTCAGTCGACCCTCTCACCTCCCTGCATCCTCTCACCTCACTGTATCCTATCTAAAATGCACCTATGTCTATACCATGCATGCTTGAACCCCCCCACCCCACCATTCTAGCCTCCACCACTTCCACTGGCAATCTATTCCAGGCATCCACTACCTTTTCAGTTAAGAATTATTTCCCGTATCACTGCTGAATTCTCTTCTCTCCCCCCCCCCTCCAGCTTCATTGCATGCCCCGTAGTATTGGTCCTCTTTCTCATTTGAAAGAGACTCGCCAGCTGTGTCTTATTCACCCCTTTGATATACTTATTTATTTATTTATTTAGTTTTTTGTTGCCTGGGTAAGTGCACTAGACAAGACATTGCCTATTTTCAGGCACGACCTGGGAGGTTATAGAATAGAAGTATAACAAGGCAGCAGAAAACAATACAGTTTACAGGAAGGATGGGGTACAAAACATTATTATTGCAGGTCTCTAGCATATCCCCTCTTTCTCTCCTTTCTGACAGGGGTGTACATTTTGAGATCCCGCAATCTCTCCTCATAGGGCTTCTCATACAAAGCATGCACCAGTTTTATTGCCCTCCTCTAGACCACCTCTACTCTATGTCCTTTCTGAGGTGCAGTCTCCAAAATTTAACACAGTAATCTAGGTGTGGCCACACCCAGTCACAGTATTGATAGCATTGGCTAGTTCTGATACTGCTATAGCTGTGGTTTACATTTTTTAGGGATTGTCCTCCTGGCTTGAAGAGCTTGAGGAGACTTCTTTGTGCACAAAATACATACTTTTATATTGCGTGTGATGTTTATCCTATCATCAAAATGTCAAACTGTAACATCCCTAGATGTGTCTCCTGTTCATTGGTGAAGGAACTGATGCATTTACCAGGGTCAGCTAAACAAATTTGCGTGTGTATTCATGCATGTGCCAAATGATCCCAATTTTATTCCACTATGATCACGCCTTATTCTCCATCTATGCAGGCCAGCAGCCCCTCCCTCCCTCCCTGGAAACATACCATCTCCCTTCACAATCCACATACCCGGGAACAAACAAAAGGCAAGCACTCCTGCTGTAATGGGATAGTAATTTTATTATAAGTAAATGCACTGTGACATATAAAACAACAACTGAGCACCGTGAAACGCCAACTGACGTACCCTTCTGCCAGTCCCAGGGTGGGAAACCAACAACACTCACAAACTTGTGTCTGCCAGGTGGCAGCATGGAGTACTGCAACTGGGTCAGAAGGAACAAATCCTTTTTATATAGTATAGCACTGAGGGTGGGCTACCACTGGCTTGTTCTTGGTAGCCAGCATGAAGCTTGTTCTAGGTAGTCAGTCCACTTAACTAACAAAAGTGACTGACATCTAGCAGCAAGTTGTTCACTGAAACCTCTAACTCTTTATATGTAAAAAATAATAATAATTGGTTATGTCACAGACTGATGGGCTACCTGGTTTCATACTATGGTGTGGGTGTGTGTGTGTGTGTGTGTGTGTGTGTGTCCTCTGGCCGTAGATTGATTGTGCCACTGACTTAGGACATATCTCTCAATCTTTCATTGCCCCAAATGTGGGAGATTAGCCACCAAAATGTGAAAAGAGACAGAACGCGAGACACCTCATTAAATCGTAGCGATAGAAGCGCCAACTTCCGGGGAAAATGTGAGCGTTCCTGATCACAAAGTTTGCTGTTCATTGAGCAAAAAGAATATGAATTTCTGCTTGAGAATATTAGTGTTGAATGAAGGGCAGCACCCTCTGTATGTGGGACAGGAGGTTTCTGAGGGGTAAAATAAGGGATCGTCCCTCTCGTTGTGGAACAGTTGAGAGGTATAACCCAGTATCAGGTGTTTATCGCCACTAATCTGGAATCACTGTACCATGAGAATACTCACTGGTGCTGATTTACTTTTCCAACTCCACACTACTGAAGTGAAATATAAAGGGTAAAGCAAAACTTTATAACATTTCCACTCTTGGTGGGATTCAAACTCTGAGCTCCTGGTCCGGTCCAAGTGCTGTGCTCAAGCCACTGGCAGTTGTGGTGTTTGGTTGTAGGGAAATGTCTAGAACAGTTGTTCACACTCACAGATACCAGATGAGTGTTGGTAGTAAACTGATCTGGGGTCAGAGGTGAGGGGCACAAACAGTGGACTGCCTGCTCTAGATTTGATGGCATGAGTGGTGAGCGGAGCACTGTGGCTGCTTACTTGATAAAATATAAAGTGTCATGTGCCTTTTCCCTCTAGGGTGCTGTGGAAAGAAGAATAGAGAGGAGACGGCAAAGACGAGAGTGGGAAGCACGAAGGTATCCCCATTTCTGGGTTCAGTTCTGTGACCAACATCTGACTGACTGTTTAAAATATATTACCCATCTGTTCCCATCCAGGCATTCACTGGAATCAGTTTAGCTTCAAATGTAAATACAATCCAATATCAGAACTACTTAAATCAGGATTTTTCTCATTTCCCGACTCGCCCAGCAGTGCACCCCCCGCCCCATCACTGACCTTCTCATAGACTTGCTGGTTATCCACCACTTGCCCAGGAACACATTAGTGGTGGGTGGCCTGCCATGTCTGTCGTACATGGGTCTGAGGTGGATGCTGGCACAGCGGTGGGCCAGGGCTTTATCCTTTAGTTCCTGGTTTTCTCCCCAAAGGTGCCGTGTAAATGACATGTATGTATCAATGTATATCTGTGTGTGTGTGTGTGTGTGTGTGTGTGTGTGTGTGTGTGTGTGTGTGTGTGTATATGTATATATATATATATATATATATATATATATATATATATATATATATGTATATATATATATCTACACAATAGGGTAGTGGTAAATGAGTGAGATAAAACAGTGTATCATCCACTGCAGTGTGATATTTTTACCCTCTGCTCTACTGTGATGATATGAGACATTTACACACACAGGTCACAATAGGTCACTGATATCATCACCCTGGGCAGCTTTCCCCTCAGCATGAAAGAAACACCTGTGCTGTTACCATAAATACAAATGCAGAACTACCTGAGAGGTCTCACTGCTGCCTACAGCTAACTCAGTGAGCATTACAAAACACACCTATCGCCCCCCCCCCACAAACTTCCAACTTATTACTGTGATGTTCTCAACTTGATGCAGCCAGAATTCCAAACAGCACAGCTTCACAGAACAGTCTAAACTACTGCCTGCAGCTAACTCAACTACCACTGAAACACACTCTCACTTGTTCCTCAGACTCTGATTCTCACCCAATTACTGTGACAATTTCGACTTCACTGCAGCCAGAATCCTAAAGAGCACAATTTCACAGAACACTCTGCACTCTGCCTGCAGCTAACTTAATTACCACTGAAAACAGTATCAGCTGTTCTGACACTCTGCCTCTCAGTTCATTACAATTACTGTGATGCATTTAACGTCACTGCAGCCAGACTGCTAAACAATACAGCTTCACAAAAGTATGTTTCTCATTCCTATCTAAAACTAACTCATTTAGCATTGCAAAACACACTCATGTGTATCTCAGAGTTTATAACACTGCTAGCCCATTCAGAAAAGCTCACACAGAATGAGCAAACACATTAACAGGAACAGAACACAAGACAGCATAACAAAACTTCAGAAACTCTTGGCTTTATTGTATATCGAATACATGATGGGGCATGTATTCTTTATGAGCATTATTTCACTCATCGTGAGCTTGGATATCTCACTCTGCAAGAGTGACAGTATTCCATATCACTCATGCCATCATGTATCATATATATATATATATGTGAATGATACATGATGGCATGAGTGTGATATGGAAATATTTTCGCTCCTCTACATTGACCTCTGAATACTCATGAGTGGCGAAGCCACGAGTGAGGTTTCAGAGGTCAATGTAAAGGACTGAACATATTTCCCATATCACACGAGTGCACATTATGTATTCTATTTATACAATGGGGGCCTCATTATTGCAAAATGTACAGTTTGCACGGGTTTAGTGTGGCTTGCGCGGGTTTAACGCAAGTGTAATAAACAGCATTTATTTTAACTCCGGTGATGTCATCAGGATTTATTTCACTGCAGTGAAAATAACTTGTTTTTATCTCACTGGAATATGTCTCACCCCCACTGTGTATATAAAAATATATATATATATATTCTATGCAAAACATTTTGTTAATGCATCAGTTAGGGTTCTTCTACAGCGAGGAAATTCGATTTTTAGGGTTCCCACCCCTTGCACTGCACCCCCACCAGCAGGCATCGGGGTGTGCATTGAGTCATCAGCCCTAACTCTCACCCCATCCGATGTGTAAACAAGCTAAGGTGGTGCAGTGCAGGAGAATGGGAGTGAGTTAGGCCGATGACCCCAATGCACACCCAGATGCGTGTTACAGGGTGGAACCCTAAATCAATTCTCTTTTTTCGGCCAGAAGAACCCCAACTGATG
>JADMNL010000027.1:293040000-293210000 GCA_016271365.2 Neoceratodus forsteri | reverse complement strand
GGATTAGTGCAAGTATACAGTTTTGATTGATAGATTAGTCACTGGTATACAGGGAAATAAATGATGGCCTTTTCTATGAGGGAAAGTTCCCATCCATGTAATATGTATAAATATAGACAGACAGACAGACAGATAGATAGATAGATAGATAGATAGAAGTGTGATGGCAGAAAAGGACTGACAGGCCCACTTAGTCTGCCCATTTGTCTAGCTATCTGACATGTGCGCCCCCCCCCAAACAATCCCTTGTGTCTGTCCCATGCCCTTTTGAAGCCTTCCACTGTTGCTTCCCCAACCAACTCCTCTGGGAGCCTATGCCACTTATCCACCACCCTCTCTGTGAAATAGTACTTCCTAATGTTACCCTTGAACTGTCCCCGCTCAATCTGTGAACCATGCCCCTTCGTTCTCTGATTCCATTTTAGCTGGAAGATGCTTCCCACTGGCACCCAGTTCATACTCTTAAGGTACTTTAAGGTCTCAATCATGCCCCCCCTCCTCTGTTTCAAGGAGTACATGTTCAATTCTCCCAACCTTTCCTCATAGGACAGGTGACTGAACCCCTTAACCATCTTTATTTCCCTCCTCTGAGCTCGCTCCAGCCTTTTTGAGGTATTGCCTCCAGAACTGGACCCCATACTCCAAATTCTATCTGATTAGATGGGTGTTCAACGGTACTATGACCTCTCTTTTTCTACTGGTAATCTCCCCCCAATGCAGCCCAGCATTCTGCTGCCCCTAGCCACTGCTCCCTCGCAGTGCCTTTCCACCTTCAGGGTCCCTTGTTATGGTGATGCCTAGGTCCCTTTCCTGTTCTGTAACTTCCAGGTCTCGACCCCCCCCCACAGTACCCTGCCGTCTGGTTTCTGTATTCAAGATGAATGATCTTACCCTTGTTCCTCTGGGATGAAAGCTGCCACCTCCCTGACCATGCCTCGAGCCTCCCCAGGTCTCTCCACATTCTTTCTACCCCTTCTGGAGTATACACCATGGGTTGCATGAAAATACATGACTTGTTTGATTGGCTGGTTATGACCTCTATTGACCTCAAGAGTGTCAGGGCTATGAATGAGGTCTATAAAGGACATACACAGCAGTTCAAACTAAATCGTGCATTCTCATGTAACTCATGGCATGTGCCATTTATACAGTGTCAGAGGCTGGTAGGTTTAATTATCATTTGTGCAATCCGATTGTAAAATAATGTACTTAGGGCAATTTTCAGCATCAGGCCTGAACATATTATAGAGCTAGAGAGGAATTAGCCATTGTTTTCTGAGATATAGGTGATATGCTAGCTCAGCTATTCCTTGGCACAACTGTACAAGCATGCGCAGTCCCCCCCGCACACTTTTCCAGGAGCTGTTTTCACAGTTTTGCGGTCTTTACTTTTTTACACTTTACTTCCGGAGTGGTGCTGTGCTGAGAGGCTTTGTTAATAAAGCCCGAGAGATACAGGGCAATAACAGAGTCCTGGTGTATTACCAGAGAGATAGTGTTACCTTGTCCTCAGTACTCTGAGCATGAGGAACCAGCGCCGCGAGAGAGGAAGTAATGTAATTAGGACTTAAAAGTGTGAGACGAAAAGTCTAAAGGAGCCGGGATGAAGCAGAGCACCTGGTCACAGACAGGCAAGGCGCAAGGGAACTCCGAACAGGAAGTATGCTGAAAAGCAAAGGAGAAACTCAAATCTGCAACGACATAAACCTTCTGGAGGATTGCAGAATTTAGGAGAATTTTAGGTCATTTTCTAACAAGGAAAATGGGGAATCTGATATAGGGAGCGTTTAGGACACTGCGACTCCCAATATTTGATCCAACTGATCAGGCATTTTTTGAGCTTTTGTATTTTTTTTTTAATACCTGGGAGACAGTAGGTGAAACGTGTCTTTAAGTCTGTACTGCCAGTATCACCTTCCTCGTGGACTGGACCTGCAGAATATGACAGTGACTTGCCCCGGACAGGATCGCAATACATATAAAAGGCTCTGCTAATGTTCTATCACATCAGTTGGGCGTATGTAGAGGACTCAGCGGCATTAAGGAATGTCCCAAGAGACTCTGAGGTCACGGAAACTGATTAAGCATGACTAGTAAACATGTGATACAAAACACACTGCAACATATTTTACTATAAAACGCAACACAGACTGAACTGTGAAATCATTGGTGTAAGTACTAATCGTTTTTGTTTTACCTTGTGGTGTATACAAATCTGTTTTAACTTGTACTTTATACAAATCGGTGACGTCTTACATCTCAGGACTAAGTCGCAGTCAGCAAATAGTTCTTATCTTAAAACAGGCTAGCTGCATTCAAGCGTGCTGCAGATATTGGGGGTTGTACATAATTTAAATCCAAATTACTCTTTCAAAAATGTTTCATTCAGATTTTCCTTTCCTTATGCATCTGGTTCTTATCTCCTTTGACAGCACTGCTTTCCCAACTTTCGTCTGTGTTCTCAGCATTATAACTTTAAATGCACGCTTATCAAAAAAAAATCCATAAACTCAGTGGTTGCTTTTTTTGCAGCTATCAGATCCCCATCTTCTGATTGTTACATTTTATGCACATTGTTGTTATCATTTGGAAACAGCATCTTTGTCTGCGCTGCTGTCCCAGGGATGAAAGGAACGGGTTAATAATAACCCCTTTCTGCATAATATGTTTCCTTTAAAGGCATACAAGGCAGTGCAGAATACAGGTAAGATCACTATCAGCAGTTACAGTACAAACCTAGACAAGAGACGTGGGTGAAGTCACTGGTGTGTGTAGTTTGTGTTTTCATAAGCCTAGGCCAACTAGAAAATCCTGTATCACCCGCGCTGGGGGACTTGGAGACGTTCAAGCGTCTGGTGTGTACATTTTACTGAGCAACCTGCAAAGTTATACGTACAGACTTGTCAGCAGAGTTTCTCTGAAGACAGTAAATTGATTCAAATAAGGTTTTGTTTTTATAGGGTTGAAATTGCACTTTACGTTCTTTGAATTGCTTTCAGCCCTGAAGAAAAATCAGTGAATTAAGGGATGTATGGGGCCGCAGTAGTTAGAGCAGCCAAAATAAACCTAAGATTTAATAGAAGGAGCTATCTAGGTTCGAATCCCACCACACTCATTTCTCCCTGTGTGAGCTTGAACAGTTCACCCAATGTCTATGTGCTTCAGCCCTCTTTCTCATCTGTAAAACATAGCATTTCGGTTGAACATTACTGGGTAAATAAATATTCAATGTGGGTGTGAATTATCAGGTGTTATATACAATGTGTAATCTACAGTTAGTGGGGAAGACTGTGTGTGTGTGTGTGTGTGTGTGTGTGTGTGTGTGTGTGTGTGTGTAGCTCTGAAAGTCCTCACCCTTCAGGGCTGACAATAAATGGGATAGGTCTAGTCAGGCCGGGGTGTGTCCGAGTTATACAATGTATTTGAAATTGGAAAGCTTTTAAAGTGGTTCCTTTTTATAAAGACAACTGTGTATGCCTGATTTAGTGTTGTTTTAACAGTAGCATAGGCCATTATGATGTCTTCAGGTATTATATAAGTTGCTCTCTCTCTGTGGTTAAGTGTTTATTTGTGTCATACAAAGTGGAATAAAGGTGCTATTTTCATTTCCACGAGGTCACTCACACTCACACACAAAGTATATAATGCATTTAACTTCACTAGTAAGTGGTAAGACCCATAACTCAAGAGTAGTGAAGCCACCAGTTAGTTATGAAGGTCTTGCCACTGGTGTGGATGTAAATATATTATTCCACCAAAACCCATCATGTGTTTGATATATACCTCGCAATTTTATTGTATTTATTTGTATTTAACCTTGTTTTAGCTTAATGCCTTATACCGTTGTAAACTCTATGTCTAATCCATTGTTCTCTGTTTTTTTTTTCAAGATTCTAAATGGAAATTTATTTATTTATTTATTTGAATTTTGGTGACGGGGTAAGCCCGCTGAGACAGAATGTCGCTTTTTCAGGGGCGACCTAGGAGAGGGTACAAAGAGAGGTACAGAAATACAAAGATAAGTAGCATACGTGTATAGCAACACTTTTACAATAGTTCCAGCTATGAAGATTACACGAGAGCATAAGTAAATTACATTACAAAACAAAGCAAAAAGCATACAAGATAACAGCAATGAACAGGTTAAGTACAAGGCACATAAGAAATATATGCAAATGAAACTATATACAGGCACAGCAGTAGTAATAAACAACTGAATTAAGAGAAATAACATATGCTACGTGAAATAAAGTGCACTATGCATATATATATATATATATATATATATATATATATATATATCACCAGTGCGTGAATAAGTGGGGCAAATAAATCATGTCATTTTGGGAGAAATAGTATTTTTTTACCCAGAACATATTATTTCTATTTAGAATCTGGAAATATCACTAAGAACTAGTCATTTTCGTTTTATATTGTACAGTACTCAATGCAAATTTGGGACACGTAACATCTCAGTACAAACTGGCATTTTCCATCTCAGGACAAAGTCGCAGACAGGCTATGTTAATTCCTCTACCAGGGATTGAAACACAGAGCATACAAAATAGGGAAATACAAAATTAGGCAAAACAGGGAGGTGTTCAGGCTACCTTCGCCTGTCTTAAGGAGACAATCAGAGTTCTGATCTTGGGCCACGCGAGTGACTAATAGCTCAAAAATAGGTAAAAAAGTAGGATAAGACAACAAATAATTACTCTAGTTTCTTCTTGTTATTTTTCCTTAATATATCTGAAGGTTGGGCAACCTTTCATGGCCAATTGCCTACTTATTCTGGCCCACGGTGTGTTATTACTTTCACAATCTCAGTACAGTCATGTAGGTCTCTTCATTTAGAACTCCTTGTGACCTTATATGGCCTACAGGGCACCGACCTTTTCTAGCCTTCGTTATGTGTTACCACCTGGGTTAGGATGTTTCAGGGAACTAACACAATCCTCCAGTTGGCTCCCTTGGTTACTAAAAATTAGGGTTAAAAGTCCCCGGAATCTTGTCAAATTGGTGGTGTGGTGTTCCTTGGGTTTGATTGATCGTGCCACTCAGTATTGGTGTTATCCCAATAACGGCACCCTCTATGCAAGCATCTCTGTGTCACTGACTTTGTGCGACAAGTCAATGCTGGTATTAGGGCACCACCAACATTGCATCATATGATCCTTCAAACTCCAAGGAACACCACACTTGATAGTCCTGGCCAGCATACCTCTCAACCTCTCAGCATTAAAAATCATAGCACTGGCCTTCAAACTTCAAAGCAAATGGCCAGAATGTGTAGCAGATTCTTATTTTAAAGAATAATATGTCTGCAAACAGTGTGCCCCACATGGTTAGTGTTAATGAATTTTTCTATCAAGTTGGCTTATGATTTTATTCTTGTGTGTCCAGAAATAGCTCTAACATTATTAAGAACATCAGTAAATCTTTGCAGAGCAAGTGTAAATTTAAGTATAAAAATCATACCGCTATGCGAAATTCGTAGCAGTTGAGAGGTATGCTGGCCAGTGCTAAGGCTAAACAATTGCTCACACAACGCTGGCACTCTCCTACTATTCCCTAACAAATCGACTTCCTCGCTAGTCTGACACAACTGGTTCACTGTGATCACATGTCTCACCAGGCCTCTAGCTCTTTAGACAGGCACAACGTTGTCTGGTCCCCTTTTCATGACTTCTTAGAAGATGCTGTGGGGAAGGGGGCTCCCTCGTGCCTCACATTAAATGCACCTCACAGGACAGGGATAGGCTGAGGTCCTGCGTTCCCTATTCTTTGCCTCAGTGTGGGTTCCCTCTCTTCTCCATCTGTTGTTAACTATACTTAGATATCACAGCGCCTAACGAATACTGTACACAGTTTTTGTTCCGTTTGTAGCTCGCTGTTCCCCCACCTCCCTTCCCCATCTCAGAGGGGCAGCCACTCTCCTTTCCATCACCGTGCTTTGCATGTGTAGGCTACTGTCAGCTTGCTACCAGAGCCCATGCTATGTATGTGACCCTGTTGTGTCCTACTGAGATATGTATTTTACCTGGTGTCTTATATTTGAAATCAACAAAATTATTAACTGCAAGGAACACCACACCATCAATCTGCCAGGGTTCCAGGGACTTAACTTTTTTTAAATTTTCCTGTGAGCCACTCATGAAGCAGCTGCATAGTGACACTCACTGATGCAGGCCTCCAGTTTACTTGGGTAGTGGCCCTGTATGCCAGTCATTGAAGCAGTTACATATGCATGGGATATCAGCAACATGTTCACAGAATGGCCCTACCAAGTCATCTACATTTGTCTCATTTTAGAACAAAGCATCAAAAAGTGAGGCTGTATGGCACAGTGACATGGGAGTCAGGAAAGCATGTTCACAGGACAGCTGGACCTGTTTTGTGATAGGCTTTGGTCTATTTTCATTACTATTTGAAAAAGTAGTTTTATAAATGAAAACACTTGAAGGATCAACCTTACTCCTATACCGTACGTATACCACACAAGTTTCAGGCTTTACTTCCAGCAGATTTCTGTTCTTTTCCTCACTTTAATGAAGTAAATTTGACAGTCATGAAAGCAGGTTCATGACTCACAAAATCAGGGCCTATTTTTGTGGGTAATGGTCTAATTTCAGCAATATCTAAAAATGTATTATTGCCTTTTAACCCCCCAAACAGTTCAAGAATCAAACCTACAACCTACACAATCAACCACATTAAGTTTAAGACTTAACTTCCAAGTCTTTTTTTATTTCCCTTCAGTTTTTTATTTATTTATTTATTTATTCATTTTTGATGAGCCGAGGTTTCTATTCTTTGCCCACTTTCTGAACCATGAAGGTGAGGTACCTCAGATTCCCGAAACACCCCTGTCTGAAAAAAATGTGTGAAAAAATTATCTGCCCATGTTTGAGAATGAAGTCACCCATTCAAGAATCATTCTTATATCAAAATCTAACAACATTGAAAGTTTCAGGTTTCAATTCGCAGTTTTTCTTGTGCTATCTGTGAACAACAACAACAAAATCTGTTTATGTATTTTCAACCTTCTAGAACATTTAGCCAGCTGAACTCACCATTACCAAATATACAGGCTCCACAGAGCCTGTCACTGACCATACAGCCGCACTAACTCTCAAGCTATTTTGTCCATGGATGGCTCTGTTGTTAAATGCAAAATTAAGGGTTTAACATAGAGTCGCATACTGAACCCTAATATAGAGATGTGTGTAGCACCTCTAGTAGATAGATAGATAGATAGATAGATAGATAGATAGATAGATAGATAGAGAGACAGACAGACAGACAGAGCGATAGATATTTCACAATTAAATTTATTTGTTTATTGGGAACTCTGAATTACCAACCTTTGAGCTAAGAGCTCGTTTACAAAGGATCCTCGTCAACACTTAAGGAGATACGATTACTTAGGACAACAGCAATAGCATAATTACAGCAGACACATTGACACTGGGGTTGTACTACTAACATAGAGTTTACATAGGAAGGGATAGCGAATACATTTAGGGTTTACGCAAGTAAAGGCGTGAATGAAGCAGCTGGTAGCATTGTCAATTTCCCAGTGGAGGTAGGCAATGTGCAGCCATCTGAGAGAAGTTAAGTGCAGAGAGACAAGCTGGGGTTTGGCAAATGCAGGTAGATGGGGAGTGGGAGGGTGGAGGAAGAGGGCAGAAAAATGGGCTAGAGGTAGTGTGGGTGAACTGGACAGAGTGCAGGTGGAGGGAGGAGTAGTGGGGCAGAGGAAGTGGACAGGGGACCGGCAGGAGGTAGTGTGGGTGAACTGGACAGAGGGCAGATGGGGAGGTAGTGAGGGGTACTGGACAGAGGACAAGTGGGGGAGTTGGTAGGGAGAGGGGAGGGGTTGGGGAGGGAGGAGAGTAGGTGCAACCTGGCCAGACCAAGGGGCAGTTGAGTCAATTTGTACTGATCAACTACACCTCTTTTAATACAAAACTCTTTCATAGCAACCACAATCCAGATGGGTACAGTCTACAACCAGCTTTTTGTTTTGGGGCTTGAGATTCATGTATTTTCAAATGCCTAATGTCTAGATAATGTAATTGTATTTTTATGTATATGTGTTGGAAAATCTCAACAAATTGTATTAATAAAAAATGTTTTTATATCATAAAAATATTTTTGTAGATATACATACAATAATCAGACATTTAATATATACTGTGTATATATATATATATATATAGACATACTATACATAGATATTAACATTTAACATAATGTAACAATACATTTGGATGTAAGATTATAATTAGATCAGGCTTGTACAACCTAATTACTTGTGTGTTCCTTAATAGTAACTAGTACAATATTTAAGTTTTGTAGAAGAAACGCCTACCTTGAGTTTTAAATAATTTATTTAGAAAGTAAAGGGAAAAAATGACCTGAAGTAAGAAATATTCATTATAATGAAATGTGCACATAACTTACCGCACATAAACCTGAAAGCTAACGGCTAGAACCAATACAATAAGAATCGTCATCAAAATATGTTTTAGATGTTATATGTATTACAGTATATTGACAACACATTTAGATGCTATTATTGGAGTTTGCTTGAGATAATTCTAAATATTCGATTTAGAATGTAAATAAAATGCTGTGGAGTTCGGGTCTGTTTACCTACATTCTCTAATCAATGTATTGTAATTTATAATCCTAATTAAAAAAAATGTCTAAATAAATGTCTGTTGCCATACTGATCCTTGTACAATAAGATACACAAGATTGGTGATTTGATACCTTTTATTGGACCAACAAAGTAACTTTGTTGGTCCAATAAAAAGTATCAAATCACATATTTTCTGCATCTTAAAAAATGTAAATGACAGCTTTATTAGCTACAAAAGGAGAAACCAATGACATTCATCCGTACAAGGATTATGCTAGATATACGATAGACCGATTGAGACATAAATGGAAAGGTAGATAGACAGATAGACAGACATACAGGCAGACGGATGAGAAAGATACAGTAGATATTTAGATGGGTGGATGAGGTGGTGGATGAATTGAAGGACAGGCATTTTTTGAAGTTGGTGACCGGGACAGGTACGTTGAGCCAGAGATGGTTTCTAGGTAGGGTGGGGTTACAAGAGGGAGTGATATAGGCAACAAATACAATGACAGCAACAGATACATGCACAGGAACAATACATGAAAGGTATGATATGCCTTGTGTTATGTTTGGGAAAATTTACAGCCATTACTATCAGATGACTGGAAACATAAACACCAAAACGCATACTTAGAATATACCTGTTTTAACAGTAAAGCCCTTTTTGAGAACAAAGCTTTTTTTCGGGTGGGTAGGCTGATCAAGAAGAAGCATGGAAACATATAATCTGACGTCAGAGGGAGACCAAATGTACAACGAGTCCACCCTCTCTACACTACGGCAGACTTTGTGCTGTCAAATAGCAGCACAAGTATTTATACTTTTATCATATCATGCACAACCTGCTGCGACAGTGAGTTTCATGTTCTCTGTAAATCTAGTTAGCCTGGCTCAGATAAAAAAATTAAATTAATTCCAGGAAGCTCCATATTTTATTGCTAAAGACGCACACGGGAAAACAAGCTATTTCCCCAATTTGCTGACCCCTTGGCCTAACCTGTCCCTGTTGCTTTTCCTTCTCTGAAGTCAAGACCCTCTGCTGTAACATCAGAATAATTTTCATGAAAAACCATTCTGGTGTCACAAGCAGATGATTACAACTTCAGGGCAGTAAAAAAATAGCAAGGACAAATAACATCCAAGGAAGCAAATGGAATGTATAATGCCATTTTCATAGAAATAAAAAAAAAAGATGGTTTACCAGTCCTGATTTGGGGGAGGGGGGTTGTGTAAATCCGTTAGGCTGAAGCAAAGTTGTGACTTTTTTTCTGGAATTCAGAAAATCGCTTTAAACAAACGACTGAAAAATTGGCTCAAGGACGCCCATTTAGATTTGTACCTTATCAGATCGTATTCCATGGACCAAGGTGCAACATAATAGCCTGACCCTACTGGAACCGTCAGTGAGCAACACGACGAATAAAAAGTGTACAAGATAATGAAATACTCAAAAGTCCTTAAATAATGCTATCAAACGGGTTGTGGTCCATGCCCACAGAGGAGGACATTTAACAGAATAAAGAACATTAACATTCTATATTTCCTGTTCCACCTTGCACCTCTTTAGTATGAAAACCTGAAACAAGAACAATTACATAAAAACAAAACATGTTTTTTTTAATTAAAACAATATATGCACTAATTTAAACAGTAAATGTAGTCTAAAAAAGGGGTTATCCCGAATTTTATGTTGGCTTGTTTGCGTTTTGGTTGCTGGCAAAAATTACTAAAAAAGTATCCACACCGGAATAACGGGCAAAAATGTTTGTCGGCATGTTTTCAAATAATCTGTCTTTCAAAGCATAGAAAAAGAACAACTCTTTCTTTTCAGGGCAGTTATACCCATTAATCAATTTTACATTTCACTTACCCTTCCCTGAAGTAAAGACACAGAGTTGTTCTCTTCCTCACGCGCTGCAAAATTACTGTATGCCATCATTACTGGATATAAATAATAGCATTTAGAAGAGTCAACATTGTCCAGTGGCTTTAGAGCACAGGCTTAGGAACTAAGAGACCAAGGGGCAAATCCCACCAGACCTAGTGTCTGGCTAATAGAGTCACAGAACCTTTCAGTGCGTCATACCTGGTGAAATTGGTAAAAGCAGGACCCCATTGAAAACAAGATACGGCATCTGAGATAGGCTGTCATACCTGAATAACTTGTAAAAATGAATACAGTAAAACCCATGGTGTAGAGGAAATACCCATCCTTGTTTATAAAAAAAATGTCCTTTGGACTGCTTTTATAAGCAGAGCTGTGTCAATATTCAGGACTGGATTACTGTACTTTGTGACAGAGCTAACCATTGTTTCTTTCATCTTAAAGACTTCCACAAGTCAAGATATATGTTTTTATTCATGTACTGTGCTGTGTTTCGTTATGTTTGAACCTATATAGATTCAGGAGGTATACTCCAGCAGTACTATAAGAGTTAAGTAAGAGTTACGAGTGAGAATACAGTTGCTTTGCTGTAGCTCCGTGCCTTCAATAAGCATGAAACACGTCATGACCTCCCAATCAAGGTTCTGAGAATGAAGCAGGATCTGAAGGCAGGTGTCATACAACAAAATAATGTATGAAAAAAAAAGAACGAGTGTAAAAGAGGACTTGGGTTGGGGGGGAGGGGCTCACGCTCACTCAAACATGAGTCCGAGTAAGATCTGTGCTGTTCTCTCATGTAAGGCTCACAGTCTTCATATAGACCCATAGATGAACTCCATACGATTAGTATTCCAAACGGGTTATGGCGGCATCATAAACTGGAAGGGGGCGGTGCTTGTGGATTTCTGATGTGATCACAGTCCCCAGACAGATTGCATGCCTACACTTTTTATTTTTAGGATCCAAGGAGGTATACATTTTACATTCAGAGCTTTGGATAAACGATGTAGTTGATACCGATCCCTTCCCAAGGAACCTCTGGTAAAATCCGACATCAAAGGCGCACCATACGAAATTAATACCTGCTTATTAAGGGGCGGACCTGACTGAACTAGAGTCCCTTCCGACCTTGTATTAAACAGTTATATTTCGAGTAGGTAACGTGACAACCTTATGATGTCACAGCCATTCATTACATTCCGATGTAATTTGTCGTGGTGGTGGTGGTGGTGGGGGGCATTAACATCCATGTATATTGATTGAGTCCTGTTCAGACAAAACAAAGCCAACAACTAAACTGTGAGCTGACGCTGCCTCTAAGCCGGAGCACTGCCTTTTATCGCCTTGCTATTTACAGACGACACTTCCGACGGGTCCGTGATTAAGGAGAGTTGTATCAGTAGGTACACCGCGCAGACAGAACATGCAGTACAAATATGTCTTTCTTATCTTAATCAGATTTCAACTTCAGCTACCTGAGGCAGGCCCCCAGACAACACCGCCTTATTAACTTTTTGGTCCTTAGTGTTTCAGTCCCTTCAAATGGGATTGAGAGCGAGAGAAAAAGGCAGGCCTGTTGCCTCCCAACTTCATATATAATTAATTCCAAATATAAAAATGAACCTACAGAGAGAGAGAGAGAGCCTGCAGTATCGCCTTATGCCTTTTTGAATCATATTATTTTTAGGTAAAAACCCACATTTTATGATTGCGTACCTTCTCTAAAATTCATTGATGTCGCTGGGTGTTTTAGCTGCCTCCTTGCTTATTAGAACTGAAATACATGGTAATGTGTAGCTATACCCAGCCTTGTTTTGCTTCAGGTCATTTACCTACTCTTAATGCATACTTCCTGAACATGAGGAACACCCTCAAACAGTGCAACCACTCATGATACAATAGTCTCCTCTACTCCCACTGTATAATGAGTGGCTAGACTGTGTTTTGGATGTTCCCGAGTCCTTGAAGGATGCAATGGAAGTTGGTCAAGGAATGCAAACAAACATGTTTTGGTGTGGTAACACCACTATGGTGGACACTCAGTTTTTTTTTCTCTTTTTAAAAGAAGAAAAGGGGTCTGAATCAAACTACCAGCTGCATCAACAGTCTCTGTAGAATAAGAACAATCATAAAATGTGTTTTTTTTAAAGCTAGGGTCACTTTGAGGCCTAAGGAGGTTGGCAGTGTCCGTTTAAGGTTGATGCACTAATGCGAAGAATTCATAGGCACCTTTTAATAACTTCCGAGTTCCTAACTTTTCTTTCTTAAGGAATCGGTTGTCTTTAGCATAATTTAAAATGCATGTAAATTATATTATCGTCACTCTACATTGTTATTTTAAAGCCCCCTTCCTTTAAATCACACAACTGTTCAGTGATGGGCGTTATGAATTCCCACCCAAAAAGGGGGATCCCCCTCAGTAGGCAATTGTAAATCCAATGTCGAGATGCTTAAAGGACTATATAGAGATATTTTATTTAATTTTTATTTTATTTTTTTTGATAACGGGTAAGAGCACTAGACATAGAAATGCCTATTTTCATGCACCACCCGTGTCATACATTAAAATCAGAAGAATTTTTACCTTGCAAAAATCATAGTTTTCCAGCAATAATTGCTGACGTCCTTGGCTTCCTCATCATGGATTTTATTCCTCATTGTTATTTAAAACAGCATTTAATATAGCTGTGTTATTAATTACTCAAATTAATAGTATATGGCTACCACTGATAATTTCTAAAAAAAATCACTTCCCTTCCCCTACTTTGTACGAATTAGGTCCCTACTATGGATGTATTAGAATGATATGATCATGTATTTCTCTTTTTTTGTGTGAAAATAATAAACTTTATTGAAAATGTTCATAATTCTACAAAACTACAATAGATATTTTACAGCCTCGATTGGAAGTTCTCAGATCTCATTAAGAGTTCAAGCATTGAGTCCCAGCAATATTCAGGGATCAGTTAGTTTGGACATAAATATATACATTTTTGACAGCAGTCATGTTGCAGCCCTGAGAAGGTAAGAGTATACTAGATACACATTGTGTTCGTGTGCACCCCTTCCCAAGGTCGTCTCTGTCTTGCTCAGATCAGTACTCTGCTCTGAGGCAGGATCTACTCTTGTTTGTAGCAGGAGGGTTTCTAACCCGCTCCATCTGCTAAGGTACTGTTTAGGATGACAAAGTGCCAATCTACCATGAGTGGCTCAATACCATTCTGGAGGCACTAAGAACAAAAAAGATGATTTGTTACATGAGCATGTATTTCTGATGGTAGACCGCACTACATCAAGAACTTTAGTTTGTTTCATGGTAGGTATGGTAAGAGAGCAGAAACGTTTTAAAAAGTTCAAAACTTGGAAAACCAATAAAAATATTAACTGCAAAAAAAGTTCAAAATCATCTTTAAAAGGATGCCCTCCCACTTCATTACAGAACAATGATCTTTTAAGACCCCTCCAAACCTAAATATCAGAGATCTTATTTCCCCCAAGCCTAGGATTCCCAATTCTATGTCCAAATTCAGATGTAACTATCCACTCTAGTTCAATAATGCTGTACCGCCTTCTTGTCGCTATCTGTTTGAAACTTCACAGTAATACATACCCGATGTTATAGCAGATTGTATTTTATGTGAATGTTATGTAACGATTATACACACACAAAAAAATATGCAACATCCTTTTTGACTTTTTGTTAATTATTTGAGGAACAATATATATGTTGTATCTGTCTGTACCTGAGTTGTACACTTAAAAATTTGGAAAAACAAATAAAAAGAATAACTGCAAAAAAAAAATTACTTATCTCATCCAGGAATGAAATTAAAATGAAAATAAATGGATTTATTGACGTTTTGCAAGAAATACATTATTAGTAAATTTCAATAATTCAGTGCATCCCCCAGAAATTATAAATCATTCAAGGTTTTTTTTCTGTTTTCTTACTTGCATTCTTTCTTCTTACCTGTATTTATGAATGCGTTGTCAGTCTTCATAATTCAGCATCCTTGTGATCTGTTTGCTCTATCTGGGCTGAGCTTAATGGGGTGCTCTGGATTCAGTATGTTTATTGATATTTGACATCCATGATAGGACCCCTGCAAAATATAGTACTCTATATGAAATTTGATGAAACAAAATTAATTGGCACAGTTAAGCGGACTAAAGCTTAATTCTACAAATACATTATTACAGAAAAAGTCATATGGACTGCACGAAGAAAAACTACTACCCGACCACTTTAGATTTACTATTTGCAGTGTCAATACATGCAGAATATATAAAAGCACTTGGCCTTATAGGGGAAACAGCAATGAAAATTATAGGGCCTGTAACAAGATCGTCTGGCGAACTTGCCTGTGTAATTCTTGCACGTGTATATTGAATTAACTCTCCTATATAATACATTTTTGAGTGTGCAAATTTGATAATCAGGATACCATTTATAGAAAGAATATGATAACCCTCTGCTATGATTAGAGAGCCAGAGGTAAATTTATTACTGTACAGTACTGCAAGATCAATTTAGTGCTATGCAGCACCAAATCTGATGTTGTATCCAAACTCTATCCCGCATAATATTAAAAGTACAATTCTACATGGATAAAGCACTGTCATTAAGCAGCCACAGTGGCATTATTGCTTTTCAACATGCTTGTGTTTCTCAAGCTACCAGCTATAGAGGCGGCAGTATAGCTACAGTGGTTAATGGCACTGAGCTGCAAACCTAGACTAGAGAACTTGGTTTGAATCCCAGTCACCACTTGCACACTGTGTGACCCTGGGCAAGTCTTTTACCTTCCCTGTGCTCACAGACCCACCTGGAAACAAGTCTCAGCTTAATGTGTCTTTCCCGACCAAAAATTGTAAAATAACATAAGTGAAATAAATATAAGTGTAGAGCCTGCCAGAGGCAGGCATTGTATCATGCTAAGTCTTATCTTAATTACAAAACTGAAAATCTTGAACAAACTGCAAACACTGTTGCATTATATGACTAAAACGTGGAGATGATTAAGAATTGACTCCCAGGTCAATCTAAGCCTGTATGCATATGCATGCTATAAGTAGTCTGTATGTTCCCTCATTTTTTTTCTCTTGTCTGGCATGCAGGAGTAGAAACTAACAGATGTTTTACAATAGAATGGTATAGATAACTTAAAATGCTACGTGCTACTAAAGGTGTACTTGCTGCCAAGGTTTCAATAATGTCATGATCCCAGTTATAAAACATACGAAAAAACCAGAAAAAAAATCAACTCAGAAATTAGTTTTATGGGACAGAGAGAGATCAATTATGTGTAACATGCAGTGTGTGTATGTATTAATGTTACTATGATCTGTAATTACATTGGCAACATTTATAGTTATGCCAATAACGCAACTTTGACTTAGACTGAATGGGAGGGAGAGAGAGACTTTTTTGTAAATATGTATTTATTAAAGATTGCCCATCAGTAATACAATAGCGGTTCAATGTGCAGGGTGAAACATTAACATGTAAGATTTAATATATTGTACACTGATTGTTGTAAATCATGCCTCCCCCACACAGCATTGGGTGTGACGGAGGCACAACTGTACCATACAATCTCCGTGAGACGGCTCAAGATACAGGGTGGTGGGGGGTTGTGTGTGTGTTGGGGTGCCCAGGTTCATTCTGATTTTCATCCCATTCACCTCATTAGATATGCTATGGTTTCTCTCTCAGCCCATCAAAACCTCTCCATATCCATGTATATCCCGGCCAAGAGAGAAATTGTGAATATATTTGGTAAATAAACTGAGTTATTGTACACACTACTAACATGTTCTGCATGGAAAACTATTCATACCACTTAGAACAAACTGTTTTAATGCAGAACCTGGAACTAGAAACAGAGAGTAATGTACCAGAGCAAAAACTATATATACCTTCATGTTGACCTCCTCAGTTCTGTTTTACACTCACTAGTGACGCTGGAAGGTTTGATACCTTTTATTGGACCAACAAGTGTCTTGTACAAAGATAGAACTATATACAAGCTTTCTGGGCCTCACAGGTCATCTCCTGTTTTCCAAGGACCAATAGGGATAGAATCTCCTTTTTACACTGTTGTAATTCAGCATCCCATAACACACACACACACACACACACTCACTCACCACCACCAGATGAAAATGGGACAATAACAACAATCTTTGCTGATGACAATGCTAACAATAAGATGTCAGCTCTTGTTAGTGTTGTTATACTTGACATCTTGAAAGCTGGGTACATCACAATGGAATACTAACCCAATCAGAGAGCAACTTTCACAATGTTGAAGACATCACACTGAGCAGCACTGAACATAAGGTAGAAATCAAAGAGAAACTGCTAAATCATCAAATAAATTACAGATTAAAAAGTGATAGCTAGTATTCTGGTGTATAAATTTAATACACAGTAATGGCATGATGGAAATTACACAGCTTAATATCACTTGTGAGGAGCAGAGCTTTTATAACTCACTTGTGGCTCTGCCACTGTTGAGTTCTGGTCTGCCCCCTACAATTAAACCGCATATTGAGTTAGATCTTTGTATATGCTATATATGTTTATGTCTAGACTGTTTGGGAGAGCGATAGATAGACAGACAGACAGACAGAAAAGACACCTAAGAGGCTTTAGTGACATCATATTTTCATACCTTTGACTCATTCCACCTAAGAATGTGTTATGCAGGTTTCATGCTATGGGATAAATGTGATTATTGTATGCAACCAAACCTGTGTGCTTCACTCAACACAGTTTGTAATGTATAACTTTTAAAAATAGCTGAAGAATGTTTCCACCGAGTTCAACTGCTTATGCAGAATGCATACAAGGACTTGTGGATAAGCTTGTCATCATGACATACTATCTTCACTGATAAGGTACTGATGACATAGATCTGTTGTTGATAACAGACTGTTGAAACAGATAATGTCATCAGACAGGATAACACTATCAGTGAAAGCATCTCTCTCTCTGTCTCCCTCATTACAAACTATATTATATGTAGTGGTACCAGGACATATCTGAAAATGAGCTGTACTCAGCTCAGTATGTCTTCCCTGGTGACATTTTTGAAATAAATAAATACATATGTAGGTCTCCATGCACCCCCCATCCCACCATCTATTCTCATCAACTATCTATATGGCCTGTATGAGTGCTGGCTGGGGAACATACCCCAAAGCAGGAAAAGCCTGCAACTCCTGATCATCCCAGACCCAGACATTCTTTCCACCTAGGGACAAGCCCCCTACCTATTCCTCCTTATTCGCTGGGCTGATTCAAGCCTGACAAATTCTGGATTGTAGGACCCTGCACCTTGCACATGAGGCAATGGGTACTTAGCTTTCCAGTCCCTATATCACAAAAGTTTTATCTGTTATTCCCTGACAATCTCTCCTATCTTTCTTTAACATATAGAGATCATAATATGACTGCTGTATTTTTGTTACTTTTTTAACACTACTATGTTGTTTTTCAATATATGTATTGTGTTTATAAATGATACTGTGATACTGTTTGTATCTTGCTGAAACTACTCAATAAAAAGTATTAACTACAATATATAGAGAATAATGGATGGGGAAGGGTTTGATATGAGAATTTAATGCACACCTGAGTTGTGGGATGCTACATAAACCCCGAGGGTGAAGCCCGAGGGATTTATCAAAGCATCCCACAATGAGGGTGTGCATTAAATTCTCATATGAAACACCTTCCCCGTCTTTTATTTTTTTTAATAACGGGTCAGCAATTTTTCTCCAGCAGTTTGTGAGACTGTTTGGCCCACCCACAGAATGTTGGCCAATGAGGCAGAAGCATAGTTTGACTGGCATGGCTCATGAATGTCATAACAACCAGCCAGTTGTTATGGAAAATATCAACCTGGTCAGTACATTGAGAGAAATTGCTGACCAGTTATTATATATATATATGTATAGAGAGAGAGAGAGAGAGGTGTAATAGTTTTCCATAGGATTACACATTTATCACCACACAAAAGTGATAAAATCACAACTTAACTTGTGGCTTTGCTGGTGGTCTTACTGCTCACTAGTGGAGATAAATGTTATTCCACCAGAACCTGTGTAGTATCACTGTTTGCCTTGTAGTATTTAATGCTGCCTTTTTTTTCATTGTCTGGTGGTGGTGGATGTATTTGTAGTGGAGTTCAGCTGGATAAGCTAAAATGAATTTTAGGGCTGATGGCATACCTGCAGCAGAAATAGCTTTTTGCTATGTCATAGTGACATGTTAACCAATGGGACAGCAGCTTTTGTACTGTTTGATGACATCACAAAGGTCCTGCATGCTGTTTTTAAACTTGGGCAGCTCAACTCCAGCAAAAACATTAAATCTTTATAAAACTGTCTCATCTGAATGCTATAACTTTTAAAATGTCCTGGTATAAGTAGCATACATAAGTGACACTGTGCTGCGGCACAAGCAAATAAAATGCTGGGGTGCATAGCCAGGGGGATAACCTCAAGGAGTAGTGAGGTACCCCTTCTGCTGTACAATAGTCTAGTTAGACCACACCTTGAATTATGTGTGCAGTTTTGGCATCCCTGCTTAAAGAAGGACATTGTGTTGCTGGAGAGGGTACACAGGAGAGCAACTAGGATGGTACTGGGGCTAGGGGAAATGCCCTATGAGGAATGACTGGGGAAGCTCAGTCTATACACATTGAAAGAGAGAAGAGATGGGGGTAATATGATAGAGGTTTTCAAGTATCTCAAGTGGGTCAATAGGGTAAGCCTTGAGGTGGGGGTCCTACAGCTAAGGGAACAGGGGCCACCAGGAGACACCCCATGAAGCTGGATGGGGGAGGTTGAGGGGGGAAACAAGGAGGTGCTACTTCACTGAGAGAGTGGTGGAGCCCTGGAATGTGTTGCCCAGAGAGCTGGTGGCTGCTACTATGGTGGAGGAGTTCAAGAAGGGCTGGGAGAGATGCAGGGGGAGGGTACAGCTAGGAGCCCCACTGGGAAATAGGGGTCCTTGTGTGAGTGGAAGGGAGGGCTAAAAATCGGTGCCCGGAATAGGCACTGACCATTGAACAGACTCAATAGACCATAGGGCCTATTCTGCTGGCTTCATAGTATGTTTGTATGTAACCTCATTTATCCCCACTAGGATGAGACCTCTTAGCATTCTGGTGAGTTATGACTCTTATCCTTGTAACTGCATATAAATATGACTACGACAGTAATATACTGTATAGATAGATAGATAGATAGATAGATAGATAGATAGATAGATAGATAGATAGATAGATAGATAGAACACCTTAATAACACATTACTACTACCAAACACACTACAAACAACCTCAATGACACATGTAACAAGTCTAAGTAACAAACCCCTTAAAACACATGTAACAAGCCTCTTAACACAAAAAACAATCCCCTTAACAATACACATAACAAGCCACTTAACAACACATGTAACAGACACCCCCCCCCCTAACACTATGGCAAAACATGGGACATGGCTAAAAATGTCCAGCCTAATACATTATATAAAATAAAAGATGTCAAAGCACAGCATACTGGTGAAATAATACCATCTCAGAGTCACTCGCCCTTTGGGCTCATGGCTTTATGGCTTGTTTGACCCCTCCATGGTATTATTTCCTTGTATATCACACTTTGCCATAATTTATTCTGTGTGTGTGTGTGTGTGTGTGTGTGTGTACAATATAAGTATGTAATACATGGGTGGGGAATTTTCCCCATACAAAAGACCATTATTTATTTCCTGGAATACCAGTAACTAAATTATCAATTACAATGACAACTATACCTATACTAATCAAACAATTAAAAGTGTATACCTATACTAATCAAACAATTAAAAGTATATACCTACACTAATTAAAAGTATATACCTACACTTCATTAAACCCTATGGGACAATACTAATAATACAATTACCACATCCTTAGGAAGCTAGCCAAACCAATTAACAACCTGCAAATGAACCTGGAAAAAGACACTTAGACAACACAGGGGTGGGGACATGATAGAGGTCTTTAAGTACATAAAGAGGATCAAGAAGAGGCCCAGTCAGGGTTCTCCAAAGGAAGGAGGAGGGGGACAACGAGAGGGAATGGGTGTAAGCTGGAAGGGGTAGGCTCAGAGGGGAGAGTAGGAGGAGGAGGTGTTATTTCACTGAAAGGGTGGTGGAGCCATGGAATGCGCTGCCCAGGGCACTGGTAGAGGCAGAGACTGTGGCCAGGTTTAAGAGGGGATGGGACAGGTACAGGGGAGGGTAAATCTGACCAGGTCCAATGCAGGTGGCACATCTGCAACTGAGAACAGTATAACCCAAGGGAGAAGGAAGGACACCAAAATTGACCCTCAGTGTGGGTGCTGAAAATTGAGCAGATGTGAAAGACCATTAGGCCTATTCTGCTGCCATTTTAGTATGTTAGTATGTTAGTAAGACCCTCCCAAACCCAGAAATTCCACAGACACCTATCTGCACTTACTATGCACCATTACCTCCTTGCTGCAAGAGGATTTCCGGTGCCATAAAGTAATCATAAATGAGATCTCTATAAAAATGACCATCCTAATGTATTACACTCAACAAACAATGGGTAAGGGTGGCACACTGAGAAGTATAACCATTTTGGGAGCTAACTAGGGCAATAAAACCACTCGCCCATTGGGCTCCTGGCCTTATAGCACTAATTAGCTCCCTCAATGTGTACACATCCTTGTATACCACCCTTACCCATTATTTATAGTATAGATATAGATACACAATACATATATATGTAGTATATATATATATATATATATATATATATATATATATATATATATGTGTGTAGATATATATTTAATTAGTGCAGCTATAGACTTTTAATTGTTTGATTGGTGTAGGTATATACTCTTAATTAATAATTTAGTTACAGGAATATGGAGAAAAAAAACAATGGCCTTTTGTATAGGGAAAATTCCCCATCCCTGTATCATATATGTATGTACAGTGTGTGTGCGTGTGTGTGTGTGTGTGTCTAGAGATAGATAGACAGACAGACAGACAGACAGATGGCTAGATGGATGATAATGATCATAACAACAACACTAATAGTAATAATAATATCAATAATAGGTAAGGGTGGTATACAAGGATGTATACCCACTAAGTAGCTACTTAGGGCTATAAGGCCATGAGTCCCAATGGGTACGTGACTTATGTCTCTAATTAGCCCACCAGATGGAGATACTTAGTGTTCCACCCTTACCCATTATTTGTTTAATATAATACATTAAATTGGTTATTGTTATTGAGATTGTAGTTGTGATCACCTTATGTCACCGGAAGGTCTCTTGCAGGAAAGAGGGAATGGTGTGTAGTGACTGCAGGTAGTAGTATGGGGGATTTCTGGGTTTGGGAGGTTTTTTATGTGTCTTTTTTTTTTCTTCCAGGTTCTTTTGCTGCTTGTTAATTGGTTTGTCTAGCTTCCTAATGATGTGTTAATTGTCTTACTGATATTTTCCCATTGGGTTTAATGTATATACTTTTTATTAGTGTAGGTGTATATACTTTTGATTGTTTAATTAGTGTAGTTATATAGCTGTAATTGCTTAACTAGTGCAGGTATAAACTTTTAATTGATAGAGTAGTCACAGGTATACAGGGATTCTGTGGTGAAAGTTCCTATCCATGTATATATATGTATACACATAATGAGTAAGGGTGGTATACAAGGATGTATACCTATCAAGGGAGCTAATTAGGGCTATAAGGCTACGTGCCCAAGAGTGGCTTTTCCGAGTGTACCACCCTTACCCATTGTTTGTTGAATATAATACATTAGGATGGTTATTGTAAGGTCTCCTGCAGCAAGGAGGGAATGGTATATAGTGGGTGCAGCTAAGAGTTTGGTGGATTTCTGGGTTTGAAAGAGTTTTGTATCAGTGTCTTTTTTCCAGGTTCTTTTGCAGCTTATTAATTGGTTTAGTTGGCTTCCAAATGCTGTGTTAATTTAGTTATTAGTGGTGCCTCATAGAGTTTAATGTTGTGCAGGTGTATACTTTTTATTAGTGCAGGTGTATACTTTTAATTGTTTGATTAGTGTGCATATACAGCTTTAATTACTGCAGCTATATAGCTGTAATTGATTGATTAGTGCAGGTATATAGCTTTAATTGCTAGATTAGTCACAGGTATACAGGGAAATAAATGATAGACTTTTCAGTGGGGCAAAGTTCCCATTCATGTATTATATACACACACACATAGACTGTATATACATGGAAAGGGAATTTTCTCCCTACAAAAGCCTATTGCTTATTTTCCTGTATACATGTAACTATATTGGCAATTAAAAGTATATACCTACACTAATCAAACCATTGAAAGTATATACATGCACTAATAAAAAGTATGTACCTACACTTCATTAAACCCTATGGTACAATACTAATACCACATCATTAGGAAATTAGCCAACCCAATTAACAAGCTGCAAAAGAACCTGGAAAAAGACACACTAAACCCTCCCAAAACCAGATATCCCCCAAACTCCTACCTGCAATCACTACACACCATTCCCTCCTTGCTGCAAGAGACCTTCATGGACCATAATACAATGGCAAATGTAATCTCCATGAAAATATCCATCCTAATGTATTATATTCAACAAACAATTGGTAAGGGTGGTATACAAGGATATATACCCATCCAGGAGGGCTAATTAGGACAATTAAGAAACTCATCTTTCAGCCTGGTAGCTTATAGCTCTAATTAGCCCCCCCATGGGTATGCATCCTTGTATACCACCCTTATCAATTATTTACTATATCTATATCTATATCTATATATATATATATATATATATATATATATATTCCTGTAGTAATCACATTTATATGCACATACAAGGATAAGAGTCATAATGCTCAGCAGTGAAGCCTTCAGAATGCTTAGAGGTCTTGTCCTAGTGGGGATGAATGAGGTTCTTACAGTGTAGCTTATGTATGTTGTTTTATCTTTATGTGTGAGGGAGTAGGACAATAACTCACAAGTGGTGGAGCCAGGAGTGAGTTATAAAAGTCCTGCTCCCTCACAAGTGATGATAAACTGCATATTTTGAGTCAGATCATTGTATATTCCATTTATACAATATTAGTTTACTATTCATAACTTTTAAACCGGTCATTTATTTACAGTTTTAAATATTTTTATCTGAGTTCGGCTGCTGGCTTCTGTGCTGTACAATGCTATTGTGATGTCATCATCATTGGCAAAGCTGGTCTCTGATTGGTTTGGTATGCATTGTTATGTACCCAATAGGGCAAGATAGTATCTGTGACATATCAGACTCACAAGATAACATGATATCTTGTTAGTCGTGTATAAAATATACTTTTTTTATCTTGTCATTTTAGCTACAGTGGTGTTGCATATCTATCTGTCTAATTATATATATCTAGCTGTCTCGATATCTAATTTTACACTTCTCGAAATGGTGGGTATTTAATAATTCCAGCAGCTTCTATTTGTCTCTTAATAGTTTTATGGTGGTAACCCAACTACCCTCATCATTATTGTCAGAGATGGTAAACAGCAGACCTAGTATTGGCAAAGAATATCCAGTGACGTTTATTGTTTTCCTGTTTGAATTCAAGCTTGGCACTATGATTGACACTGGTCTATTCAAATAAAACATCCCAGAGAAGCAAGCCCACATTTTGCAAGTGCTCGGGGGCGTGGAGTTCTCCCGGGTTTGACATATTCTGTGCAGTAGCCTTACTCGCGGAGACAGACTATGCAAACTCCTGTGACATCACCCAGCCAGAGTGGGGGAGTGTGCCTTTAAGGGAAGAACTTTGTGGATAAATAAAAAAAATAATAAACACTGAAGGCATCTAAAGGGGGAAAACTGTTTCGGATCAGATATAGATGATCTACATTTCAGAGTGTTGACAGAGTCTTTAATGCTGATTGTAGGAAATGTTCTCGGTTTTCAAACATGCAGGATCCTATCGCCACGGGGCCCTTTTACTGAAGGCTCCGTAAAGTTTTCAGAAACTTTTTTCAGAGGTTGCAAAACGCATTTTTTACAAGCATTGATTTTCTTATTCTGGATCTTCTGAGCTGCTACGGATGTGGTGATAGGGAGGTCGGTTGCAGGGGGAAGGAGCCCTTTTCGGAGCTGAAATTTTCTCCCATATGGACGAAAACAGTCCTCTGTCTCCCAGGGCAAATGCTTTCAGTATTGCCTCTCTGATTTCAGCCGCAGACCAGGCAGGAAACGAAGCTACTGAGGAGCCAAGCTGTGGCCAGAACAAGCACTGCACTTACTTCAACTCGCATAGGATGCATTTTAGTACTGTCACAAGAGACATGGAAGGTAAGGATAAACACAGTAACAAAATAATATTTCTAGAGTGTGTGTGTGTGTGTGTGTGTGTGTGTGTGTGTGTCTGTGTGTGTCAGTGCAAAGCAACCATTGTAGCAGGACTGCATACTGCTGTAATAACCATATCTTCTTATCAGTTCTGCAGATTAAATGTTTAGATTAAAACTGTAGGAAAGAAAGTTGGTAGCCGTGTAATGGCCCTTGGAAGACTAGAGTCGCTGTTTAGTGTGTTACGGTTGATACCTTGTATTAGACCAACAATATGACATATGGTGTAGAAAGCTTGTGAACTATAATACCTTTCTACAATATTTGTCATTATTGATTATAAAATGTATCCGATTGTTCAGCGGCTCTAGTTCAAAACTGCTGATGTTTTGGTTTCCAACAGGAAAGCAGTGAGGCTGAAGAGGAACAGTTAATTTATCGACCCAATATGATGACATATTCATCCCATTCAGCTTGTGATTTTTCTTGCAACCACCGATCAAAGCATCAACTGATATCTACCAACAGGCCAGTGTGTGTGTGTGTGTGTGTGTGTGTGTGTGTAGAGAGAGAGAGAGAGAGAGAGAGAGAGAGAGAGAGAGAGAGAACATGACAATTAGCTTGAAGTGAAAGCCCTAGATCCAACGAAATGTTGTTGTGTTTCTTTTTTCAGAAGGGTTGTTTTATATATATATTTTTTTTTCAAAGGTGATGTCATCGACGTGCTACTGTAGTATATATGGTATGTACTGCAGTGGCCTGTCGATTACATAGTAGTGCATGCCACTACCTTTTAAAAAAACGATCAGTATATAGTCATCGAATATTAATTTGCAGAGGGCTGCAGAATGGCCTCTACATGCCGTGAGAATTCTCCGGCGAAGCCAAGAATATAAGGCCAATGCCAGCTTTAACTTGGTAGAACCAAACAAATATGCAAGATCTATAAATTCGTGCCGTAAGATAAAACAAAACTGGTTAAAACAGCACGTGCAAAAAGCACGATTGATTAAAGATCTGAAAAACAAGAGAAATGTATAAAAAGAGAATGCATACCTAACTGTTGTCTTGTTTCGAATACAGCAGCAGTATTCTTTGGAGGGGATTGGAGGGAAACTAAACCGATATTATTCATCGCATGAAAACTTGAGGTATGGATAAAATGCATATCATGCAAGATATCTTAACTCAAGTTAGGAGCCCTTTTAAAGACGCAAGACCTGAGGTCTGTAGCCGTGCCAGTGACGTACACCACTGTTTGTTTGGCTAGGATGAATACAGGGTCTTCTCCACACAACTGTGTGTTTGCATTGTTCAAACGTGGTGGCCTGGTGGGCGATGCCTTCCTCAAATTAAAAAAGGGTGTCAGGAAGGCCATTAACAAGGAGTACTTCTCTGTCAATCAGCTCATCAGAGCTGTGCTCTGCCAGGAGAAGAAAGGCGCGTTATATACCTGCAGCTCGCTTATCTAAATAGAAATAAGAACCGGTTTGATGGCGAGGGGGAGGCCCTCTGCAAAGATAATAACACGCAGGGCTCTGGCGAGTGCTGGAGCATAGAGCAGCAGCGCAGCGCAGAGTTCGGGAGCAAGAAGTCCAGCTCTGTGCATCAGCTCCAGTCTGAGTTATAAAGCAGTGCAAGCGAGAGAAGGGGTACCGACACATTCTCCAACCCAGGGCGCATTTTTTGTTGTTTGCTTTTCACATTTATGTAGTGATTGAGGCCATCTAGCATATATTTTAACCAGCTTTTCTAGAATGAGTAGTCAACAAAAAGAGAAAGAAAATAAGTTAGCTAAACTACTTTAGTCTACTGAGTCAGACATTTGTTAAGTCTAAGGGAAACGCCACGAAGAAAAGAATGGAAAAATAAAAGATAGATTAGGCATTTATACAGAGAATACAAAGACTACAGACGACAAGGAGAAGGTGCAGTCCAAGATTTAAAAAAAAGAAAGTATTGAGTATTTTTTTCCGTCTCAAAAACAGAAATACTTCAAGGAAGACTGAATTAAAAAGGATTATTTTTGGAATGATTTCAGCAATTTCCAGTCCTTGGCTCACGCAGCTGTCCCATTTTTGCGATGTTGCAGCTTTCACCGCCAACAGCTTGAGTAGTCTGAACGCCTCCGGGGGCTACCATCTCCCCCCCTCACCCGGGGACCCTTACAGCCAACATGAGCCGCACTACGAGACGTGCTCGGCCGCTCAACACAGCTACAACTTCGGCCCCAGCTCGAACCCGGGCCCGGAGCCTGACCCGGGCAACTCCAACTGCTCTGCCGCGACCTCCACCCCCAGCAGCAACAAGCCTCCAGTGAAGAAGAACCCCAAAGTATCCAACATCAGCGTGCAGCTGGAGATGAAGGCCCTATGGGATGAGTTTAACCAGCTGGGCACCGAAATGATTGTCACCAAAGCTGGCAGGTCAGTCAAACTCCTCTTTCTACCTTTTTTGCTTTTTTAAGGAAGCGCCATCTTTTTCCCATCGTTTCACTTCATTTACATTTTATTGTTTTATTGAGCATACTGAAATCATTTATAGATACACTGTTTATGTATATAATACAATGTGATACACACAATACGTGCAAAGACTGATTCAGTAGCAGTTTTGAAATACAAGTATAAATAGATAATGCCTACTGTAGTCTGGTTTTAAACACAGCAGCAGTATTCGTTGGAGCGGAGGAGTGATTAAAGGGTTATGTATTTATTTATTTATTGAGTGATTTATAGTGTATGGGAGATATCTATATATATATACACGTCTTGTCGGTCAGAAGAACAGGGTGCAGTTCCAAGTATAACTTTGCTGCAGACGGGTCTGAACTTTTTCGGCATGGTCACTGCTGAGGAGGTATGCAGACAAACAAAAAGCAGTTCTCTGAAGCAAGAACATGCAAAGCAAGTCTACACTGCTGTTAGTTTTCTGCTGTCTCTCTCTCTCTCTCTCCCTCTCCCTTTCTCTCCCATAAAATGACATCCAACAGCCGCACATGTGACAGAATTTGCTGCACAGGACTTCCTTCAGATGTTTATAATTAAAACATCACTAGGATCAGTATATAAATATGATTAAGATGTGCTAATCTCAGCGCGTGTCTGACATGTGAGACACAAACCATGGCTTTCTGTAAACCGGGAGGGTGATTTTTTTCTAGTTTCTCTCGCCACTGTAAGCAGAGAGCAGCTAATTAAATGTCCAGTAATAGAAACGAAACACAACCCCCACCATTCAAACTGTGCCATCACCTAACACTAATTTGCACCCTCTTTTAAAGTGTCACGCATGCCTTTTGCTTAAACGTCACATTTTTCGTACATAAAATTTTATTTCAAGGCATAATAATTTGAACTGCAGGAATTTTAGAGTAAGATGTTGAATAAAATAAAATAAAATAAATAAACGGAGGAGCTGTACGCATGGTTAACTGTTTTTGGTCTTTTGGGCTTGCATTTGGGGCAGGTTTTAAACTATAATTTGGTTTTAAACTGACAGTTTGATTCTGTGCTTCATTAGATACAATAAAAAGTCGGCATGAGGGAATGATTAAACTGAGTTTGAGGGACTATGGCATATATGATAATTTGCCTAAGGCCTTGCAGCTTTAAATAGTCCATATTTCCAATGGTTAAGAAGGAACATTTTGTCTTGCCTGTAATGATTTGTTCTTACCCCAAGCTTCGGCCTTATGCCGCTTTGTTTCATTGTTTATATGAAAATCTTAATGGCAAGAAAAAGAAAGAAGGAGCATTCCGAGTGCTGTAAGTCAAGGCATATAATAACTACTTCAGGCTATGACGAAGGCGAATGTTTAGTTTGTTTAAATCACAGGAAACATTCAGTGCATTCGTTCTCAGCTGGCATCTATAAAATATGAGTGAAAAAAAAAGAGATGCATTCTACTCCGAGTGTTAATCGGACGTAATTAGAAACTACACGGCTGTTTGTATTACAATGGTTATGAGGATGTTGTAAATGAAGAAAGGGAAGCTTACTGCGACCCTGTAATTTTACGTATATAGTCATGAGTATTTATCATTTCAGTATTTATGTTGAAATGCAAAACAAAAATATTGCTCCAGAAGTGCTACACAACGTTCTCCTTAAACGTTCTATTTAATTTAGATCCTACCTTACATCTACTAAAGCAAGATTGATACAGGGTTAATACTACATCCATTAACCAATTAATATGAAGTTGTCTGATTTGTTTAAACATATGCAATCTTTGTGTTATTGCTTGGTTGTTTCTTGTTATAAACAAATACACGCCCCTACCTTGTATCACTCCTGTTCACAAACATAAAACAAGAGTGTTTTCAGAGGTGTGCACTTCTCTACGCAAATTAAATATAATGAAACGGTTTTCAACAAGGGTACCAAAACATCACCACTTCTAACAGGTTGGAGAGCAATCTCCCTTAACAAACAAGAGTAGAGGACCACCAATACAGAACAATAAATGGATTACCACAGGTATTTAACCTTCACTTATTTATTTTGCATCTCATGTGTATAACAATCCCCAAAATAGAGAACCTACAAAGATAGAAGCAGCCTGTTGACTCCCACTGTATCCCAGCAGCTTCGTCCTGCACTGGGACTTCCTCAGGTACCCTGAGGAAGTCCCAGTGCAGGTCGAAGCTGCTGTGGTACAATGGGAGTCCTCATGCTGTAATTATCTTGTAAATGCTCTATTTTGGTAATTGTTATACACATGCGATGCAAAATAAACAAGTTAAGGTTATATACCTGTGACAATCCATTTATTGCTCTGTATTGGCGACCCTCTACTTTTATTTGTCTCAGTAGTTTGCAAAGTTTGCCACTTTCAGGGGAGCACATCCACTGCACTGAATACACGTATCTACTGTTGGTGGTTTGGAGAGCAATCTCGTCTTCAGAGGAAGAATATTTTTGACAGGTCTAAACACTTATGCAGAGGTGGAAACTGTAACTACAAGCACTATAATTTAGAACCTGTAATAATTGGTTGTTTAATTTTTTTTTTTTTACAAAACTTGCCTTGAACTACTCACTGATCCGAAGAAGTTCACGTTCAGCATATCTTCCTAGCAATTTGGTGCCTGTCTAATTTTTATTATTTAAATGCACGATAATTTTACGCAGACAAAAGAATAAGAAAGGCTAAGATTTTGATAATTTCTCATTGTGAGCGTCAGCATGCACTTTGGATTTATTCAATGAGACAATGAAACCGGATAGGATATAATGACAGACAGACAGACAGAAAGGTGCGAGAGAGAGAGAGAGAGAGAGAGAGAGCGAGAGAGGCAGACAGACACACAGACGGACTATCGGGTTAAATTGTTTAAACCTTAAACAATTGAAGGAGGTTGAGCTGTAGGTGCGGAGACGCTCTCTTCTACTCCTGTTTTTTATGTGTTGTCTACTATGTAGCCATAAGCCTTCAGATTGTGAAAAGAGATAGAATTCTCCTCAATTTGACTACCATTCTTTTTGTGAGCCCCCCAACTTTTAAGGGACCGTGTATCCCCATTTCTCTAGCCTGACTACTTGAAAACTCCCTTCCCCACTGACAGCCAATCACTTATCAATAGACCATTTCATTATTTAAAAAAAGAAAAAAAAATGTGAAAACGAATTTTGCTCTTAAGAATGCACATAAGAAAAGGAAAATGGTGATTAGAAAAGCAAAGGAGCAGCACCCACCATCCCCAGCCGCACAAATATGCTCACGAGTTCAATTTTGTGTTGCAAAAAGGTGACTTTTATTTCAGTGCTGCAAACACTGCTGTGCAAATCCAATCCACAGTGCACCAAGAGCCAGGACTGACTGACCTGACCTTTCACATGCATTCCGGGATCATCGTCAGAGGTGAAATCAGGTCGGCTGGCCAGCCTGGGTATTATGTGGATTGTATTTGCATAGCAGTGCTTTGCACTTTTTTTTTTTTTTAGCAGTTAATCTTTTTATTGTTTTTACAAGTTTTCAAGTGTACAACACAGGTACAGACAGATGCAACATACAGAGTTTTCCTCAAATGACAATACACAGGTCAAAAAGGATGTTGCATACGGTTTGTGTAATAATTGCATATCATTCACATAAAATACAATCTACTATAACAGCAGGTATGTATTACTGTTAAGTTTCCAACACATAGCGACAAGAAGGCAGCACAGGCATTACTGAACTAGAGCTAGTGGTTACATCTGAAGCTGAGTGTAGAATTGGGAATCCTAGGCTTGGGGGAAATAAGATCTCTGATATTTAGGTTTCAGGGGGTCTTAAAAATCTTTGTTCTGTGGTGGGTTGGGAGGGCATCCTTTTAAAGATATGTAGGAGCAAAAGGGGGCCCATCTCTCTAGAAACACGGTAGTGGTACCTGGGCAAAATAGGACATTTTAGTGAAATTGGCCAATTTCTCAATGGACATTAACCAGCCCTGAAAAGAGGGAATTATGGTAGACTACCAGTTTCTCAATAATGTTCTTTTTAATCTCTACAGATGCCTGTATCAACCACAATTTGTATTGATATGGCAGCTTTAGGTTTTAAGGGAGGAGTCCCAGTATCAACAGGGAAGGTGACTGTGGCAGAGTGCGGTTAAAATTCTGGAGCGACATATATGACCTTCCCCCAAATGGGGCGGATTGGGGGGCAGTGCCAAATAATATGGAGAAGATATGAACCCTGCGCTCCGCATCTCCGGCAATTGTCCTCTCGACCCATTGTTTTTAATTGAAATAAAAGAGGAAACTATTTGCAATACAAAAGTAATACTTTTTATGTATTTTATTTCTTTTTTGACTGCGGATGGTAAGCACTGAGCCCCCCCCACCCCTTTCTTTTGCCATACAAATGTTTATTAGGATTTGTATACAACAATGAAACAGAACTGCATAAGGCCGAATCCTACGATAACAACAGGTCATTAAACATAAGCTATTCCAAATAATGATTTGTACATGAAAATATAAAATATATACCGTTCAGCAATAGATTATTATGATTACTACTACTACACTACTTGTGAAAAAATAAAAGTCGTTAACAACAATACAAAAAAATATGGAAACAAGATGAGGGGGCACCCAGAACCCCTCCTCCACCACGTGGCAGCACAGTTCCTTCATTAGCTTCAGTGCCCCAACAGACACACACACCTTGTCTGCGCCTGGGTACCATGCTAGTATAAATTGTTTTTATAGCTGTCGTTTATCACTTTAATTTGTTTGTATAGTTTCATTTAAGAACCACATGGGGAGGGGATGACATAAATGCCTTTTCAGTCGTTCCTGTAAAAGCCAGTCAAGGGCAGGAGCTACGTTTCTGCAACCATGCATCGAGCATAAATATTTATAACGAAGTAACAGCAGCAAAACAATGATGTCAGTGCTGTTCAGGAACTCCTGCTCTTAAACAACCCTAAATCAGTAATGGGACAGATGTGGTAAAGTAAGTGTGTGTGTGTGTGTGTGTGTGTGTGTGTGTGTGTGTGTGTGTGTGTGTGACCTCTTTTGATTTCTTGTTTTAACAATACACTGGTACAGGATAGGGAAGCATAAGTATGCTTTATAACATCAACAAATCTTAGTGTGTGTTGTGTTGGTGGGTTGGGGGTGGGGTGGAGGTCATACAAATGTACCCTGTAGTTGAAACTATTTACTTTAAAATTCCGAATACGCTTTTGATAGGGGTATTTAGGCCTCTCACATTCCATGAGGTACAGGTGATATCACCCATCACTAACAAAGTCGACAGTAACCCTTGATGCAGACCTTCTTTTTGCCATAAAGATGTTTATTAGGATTTGCATGCAACAATGAAATAGAACTGCATAAAGGCCGAAGCCTATGATAACGACGAGCCATTACAGATAAGATAGTCCAACTAATGACTTATACATGACAATATAAAATATATATAATGCTTCACTGCAATTACAAGAGCAGGCTATTTAACACAATCTTCAAAAACCTCATCTCCTAGTAATATTCCAGGGAAGGACAAGTGTATTTCAAGTATAAAAGTGGGAGACAAATATTAAAGTAACAGATATCAGATATCTAACAATCCAGCTGTATCCCCTAGGTGAGGCTCTCTTGACTACAATTGAGAGCTCTAAATGTTATAAAGTTTAACCAAAGCTAATGTATTGAGCCGCTGAGGACTGAGGTATGGATTAGGCCTTGGTCTTCTTGCACTAACTGTGGTTCTATAAAGATGACCATTAGTAATCAAAATCCACAGAGAGCTCTCCCGCGACCCACACAGCAGGGCCGGAGCTGAATCAGCAGTAAAGCGTGAAACAACCAGCTGAGTGTAAAATAAAAACGGAGAGAATGATTCATGGGTAACAGGGTAAAAACAGCTTTTAATGATCTAAAAAACTATGAACATGGCCTACAGAAGTTCAGGAAATACGTTTCCGAGTAGGTCCCCCAAAGTGAGGTCTGCAGCTATGCAGTTTTCCAGTGCTTAGAGTTGTTATGGCTATTCATGAAGTATGTTCTCAGTTTTATTATTATTTTTATTTAGTTATTTTTTTATTTATTTATTATGTGTATATTGCTCTTCACTGCTGATTCAGTAATGTCCCTTCGGAGTGGAGTAAAATGGCCACAAGTGTTAAAAAAAAAAAAAAAACATAAAGCAAAATAAACACTGTAAAAATGTTTCATGAATAACGGGGTAAAATTAAGTCCAAATACTAGGTGCCTCAAATATGCCGAGGGTTCCCGAATACAGTATATAGACACTAGAGCTTTCAGGCTCAGTGATGGACTCATACATCCCCTGAAGGGCAGTTTGTTATTATTCGCCTCTGTGGGCCTGTGTGCCACGCAGTGTGAAATGCGGCTGCACTTAATCTCGGAGACGAATCCTTCAGTTCATTATCAGCAACAGCGAAGCTCCACTGGCATGAACTGTCACCCCACCCCCACTCCATGCAACAACATGGCTGTGTAAACACACAGAATAAGAAGAACGGCATGACTAAATCTAAATCAAATACGGACTTAAATCCCGGAATTACTTGATTGTAGAGTTAGACCTTACGTTGTTCCCTTACATTTTGTTATTCTTGATGCGTCCCTATGTCTGTTCCAAAAAATCCTCCAGTATGTTTCTATAAATCAAACCACAGTAAAGGAGGAGGGTATTTATTGGGGGATTTATGAATAATTCCCTGGTTGCGTGGCTTTGTGCTAAAGTTCCAGTCTGTTTTTAAAGTATAGAATAGCAAAATCCTCCTTTGGAATGAATTAACCGAAGCTCCTAATAGGAACAAACAAGTGGTTTTACACTTTTTCGAAAACATTCAAACTCTAGACAGAAAGACAAACCAACAGATTGACAGACTCAGCCTTATTGGAATAGTTACCTAGGAGGCTTTGTCCTGGGTTGTGATTTGGAAGAACACAAAAATCGAACACATTAGGGGCCTTTGTTCTCTCCCTGTATCCTGTTTACAGATCCAACATGCCATATTTTTGTAAACAGTCTCTCATGTACCTGTATATTTGTTTATAAATGATTTGATGCTTGGTATCTCTGTTATGAAATGTCTCAAGTCTCACACAATTGTTTCAATCGATTCTTCTAATCAGTGAATCGCACTAGTACTGTTTTATATATTTTTATTTTTATTTTATATTTGTTAGCCGGGTATAGGAACACAAGGACAAAACTCTCAATTTTCAAGGGAGACCCAGATTAAGAAAAAAAATGCAACGTGTAAGTGCAACAAATGACACATAGGTAATGCAATACAAAAGAGAAATAAATAACCACTATCTGCCACCTTTGGCAACAGTCTTGGGGGGGAGTGGGTGAGACACTGTACAGTGAGAAAGAAAGAAAGAAAGAAAGAAAGAAAGAAAGAAAGAAAGAAAGAAAGAAAGAAAGAAAGAAAGAAAGAAAGGCAGAGATGTACAAAAAATCTAGCCATACATTTATTTCTGATCAAAACGATCAAGCTGTCTTGCACCTTACTCTTCTAAAAGGGTTTTATTAAAAAGTAAACTTAACAGAATTTGACGAACTCCTTTTTTAATATAATATACTTTATTGAGAAAATAATCAAGGTTACAATTAAACAGACAATTACAGATCGTGAACCGACCGTTTATACAGTATAGACAATGTCAAGCGTTCCTATACTTCATTCTGTAGGAGCAGGGGATGGTGCCGCCCGGTGCCGCCCCCACCCTTTCAGCAACTGCTATCTGGTATTGTCTCTCAGAGGTGGGGTAGCTAGAGGTTGTTCAGAGGCGGAGGCTTTTTTTCCCCTAATTGAACTCTGCAGAGGTGCGCCAAGCTCTCTCTTTCTCTCTCTTTCTAACATACTACTCTCATTCTAACATACTAACACACTAATTGCCAGCAGATTAGGCCTTACCGTCTATCCAATCTCAGACATGTGTTCCTACATACTAACATAGGATATACCAAAATGTCAGCAGATACAGACCAGAGGGTTTATACTCTACTGCAGCTGCCCCCCTGCCCGTCCATCTGATTTATCTCCAGCCTTCTTCCGACTCCCCTTCCCCAGCTTCCCCCCAGTTTTGACCTTACCTTTGACCCTGCCCACAGATTTCAATGATATCACCTCCTCTGGCAGTGGGTTCCACCTCGCTACCACCCTTTCCGTGAAGCAGTGCCTCCTCAATTCCCTCCTGAATCTCCCACTCTCCAGTTTTAGACTGTGTTCCTTTGTGTCCCTCTCCCCCCCCAATCTAAACATGCCCTCAATACTAACCCTATTCATGCCCTTGAAGTATTTGAAGATCTCAATCATGTCCCGTCTCTCCCTTATATCCTCCAGGGAATACATTTTGAGCTCCCCCAGTCTTTCCTCATATGGTTTATCCCCCAGCTAAAGGAACATCTTTGTCGCCCCGTGCTGGACCATATAAAACCCTAATTGCTATTTTAACCCCTTTTTAGTGAATAAAAAGTGAATCTGTCTGTCAAAAAAGGTTTGATTCTGTCCGACGAGATTAGATTTGTTTTTTTGTAGTTAATCTTGTTATTGTTTTTTCAAGTGTACAACCCAGGTACAGACAGATACAACATATAGAGCTTAGAGAGGAGATTAGATTTAATTGGGTTTGTCCAAGAAAGGAGGGGACATAGTAATGCTTCCAAACTTAGATTGCACATGGACCCAAAGGAAAATCTTATTAACGGATATAAAGGGGAGAAGGGCTGGATGGATGTGTGCTCCTGGGTAACCTAATCATGTGGAGTTTGCAGGTTGGGAGGGCAGAAAAACACTTATAAACACGCAGTATAAAAAAAAAAGCACACGAGAGCCTATTTCAGTCATTGAACATTTTGAAGGGGCAGAATCGACGAGTTTCTAGTCTCTCCCCGCCCCACAAAGACCCATATAGGAGTGCATTGAATTGAAGCCTTTTTAAGAAAGGGAGCTCACCTGAGCACTGTGTTTGCTGCTCAAACTCTGGTGTTTTCATGTGTCTCCTCTGCTATTGTTGAAGTGACAGTGGTTGTAGAACTTGTCATTTTAAAGAGGTGCCAGAATACAGACCTCACACAGCACACTGTTGATACTTAAACCTCAGGTGACTTGGGAAAGTGAAGTGATAGGGTGCATTATTGAATGCTTCATGCTTTCTGTAAGAAAGAAAGAGAGAGAGAGAGAGAGAGAGAGAGAAATGGCATCCCTTGACCAATAGAATAGATGAATAGGTGTTTATATAAACAATGTAAATATTAAACGTATGAGGCTGAGCAAACTAGAATAAATTATTGTTATTTCTAAATTGTTCCAATATTATCGCTATTTCTGATTTGCTGGTTCTTTGACAGCTAGTATTGTGCTCTAATTTCTAATTATTTTGTAAAGGCCATTGGATAACTTTTATTACTTTGGTGTCAGTTTTATATACCGGCATTTGAGAGTCTATGGGTCAGGCGGTGACGTGTGAGCCCTCCAGGATCCCACAGGGGGGAATTTAATGAGGTACATCCCTGCACAACTGTCTCTGAATTAAAACCTCAAGACAGAAATCATTGTTATATAGGTTATAAAATAATTATATGTGTTTTTAAATAGGAAAGCGAGAGAGAGAGAGAGAGAGAGAGAGAGAGAGAGAGAAAGAAAGAAAGAAAGAAAGAAAAGACGGCTGACTGGATAGACACACATACAGATAGAAATATTCAAATGTGTGCATAAACCAGCTTGTAAAAATATCAGTACTTTCACCCTGAAATCCTTCTGAAAAAGTTAGAATATAGCTTTTGCTCATATATGTTGAATTTCTAGATAGGAAGTACACGTTTTATAGACTGGAAAATGTAAAACCAGCTGTAAACCGTTTAATAACGTGGCTTTATTTATTAATGTAGTATGTATTTCAAATTGGTAACTGGGAAATCCACAGTGAGACATAGCTTTTTTCAGGTGCAGCCTGGGAATGAGGACAAGGGAAGGTGATCCAATCAATGTAACTAGTACAAAAATTAATACTGAAGTTCAAACAAACCAAACACAAAGGTGCTCTGTGAAAAGTGGTAATTTACGTTAATTTGGTTGCGAATTTGTGCTTGATCAAAATACTAGACGGGGTACTTCTGAGGTGCAAGAGCAATAATGTGACAAATTAGACCTGATCAGTTTCTTGCTGGGAAGATCCGAGTGTCAAATACGGACACATTGTTCAGTCTGTTGCTCTACTCTTTGTCGAACTGCCATTTACTAAAAAAAACATGCAACTCGAGGTAACAGTCACTATATACTAGGGGGCAAGACAGCATTTGCTGTACTAAATAAGAAGTAGAGGTAGGGATATTAAATGTCTTTATCAATAAAACTATTACAGGAGGTTAAATTGCTAATACGTATAAGGGCATGTAACATAGAAAATAACATTTATTACATACACTTTGGTGGCTACAGAACTTTTTTTTTTTTTTTGCAGTTAATCCATGTATTGTTTTTCCCAGTTTTCAAGTGTACAACACAGGTACAGACAGATACAACATGTAGAGCTTTCCTCAAATGACAATTAATAAACGGGTCAAAAAGGATGTTGCATTTTTTTTGTGTGTAATCACTGCATAACATTCACATAAGATACAATCTACTGTAACAGCAGGTATGTATTAATGTTACGTTTCCAACAGATAGCGATAAGAAGGCAGTACAGGCATTACTGAACTAGATCGAATGGTTACATCTGAAGCTGGGTGTAGAATTGGGAATCCTAGGCTTGGGGGAAATAAGATCTCTGATATTTAGGTTTCGGGGGTCTTAAAAGATCTTTGTTCTGTGGTGGAATAGGAGGGTATCCTTTTAAAGATATGTAGGAACAGAACATTTCAAAACATTTTATTTTCTTGTAGGGTGGGGTGGGGTCTGTCTAGAATATGAGCACCAGTAGAACATAATTTTAAAATTTCAGTGCTGTCCTTAGAAATTCTAAGCAGACATTGTTCTGCCCAAATAATATTTGCCACAGGGACAACCAAATACCACATGCAAATTTTTTTCGAATAAATTGTCCTAATTGTTTCAGCTGACACTATAAATAGAAGTCATATAATGTAATGCCTACTGCAAAATATGGCTAATAATTCCTCCTCTATTTTTCATTAGGTGGCTGAAGCAATTTGGAGCACTCTAGTGTAGGGTCAAATCCTGTCCACTAAGTGGGGAATTTGTTATAAGGGGATATTTGGGGTATACCAGGGTCAACTTTTGCTGGCAACTCAACATAGTGGTTATCATATCCTCTCCTGTCTCCTAACAAGGATTCTTCAATTCTGAAAAAGGAAACATGGAACCACAAAGCATCTTGGCTACAACAGTGTGATGCACATACACAAATTGGCAAACATAAAATGGTTTAAGTAAGGTTATCTGAGGCTCATTCCAGGCTACAGTCAGGGTCACGAGTTAACATAGGATTGTAGCAAGGGAGAATTGAATAGCAGTTCAGCCAACACCGACCCCAGTATACCCCCATACTCCCTGCAGCAGGTTTGATAATCACAACAGGACCCTTTCCTTATTCCAGGCACTCGAACATTAATGAATGTATATGTTATGATAGCTGTCATACTGCCTGTTGTAATAGGCATAGTTCCCAGGTGTGAAAATGTATTAATGTCACGTCACTTTTTCCTCTATTCTTCTGTATGTTGATTAACAAAAAAACAATAACAATTAATTTAAAGGTGATTTTTTTTGTCCCATCCAGGGTAATGTACACTGCATTTATGGTACAGTGAGCCTATTAAGAGAATTAACATCACTGGGGATTTAAAACTGTAACTGTCTCATAGAGAAAGAGCTGGCACTTGTCTCTACCACCTCAGAGTTCCTGTTTATATGCCACGAGTTTGAGACATAATGCAAGGTTTCTTGATATGCCCCTGCTGCTTAGTAAAGTATACACAGCAGGGTGCATCACACAAACTGTCTTTTGAAGCGCTGGGATTAATTGTCTTAGTAAGAACATTGCTCCTCAGTTCCTAACAATATCCATTTGCTTACCTGATGCTTCAGGGAGGAAGCCCCGCCTCTTTGGTACCACACCAGAACAGGCTGCTACCTTGCCAATATATGAGACACTGCTGACAATGGATATGTCACACCTGCTGATGTATTTATCAGTGGACTGGGACAATGGTGGTACAGGCTGTTGATAATGTGGCATTTCATCAGGTGTCTGAAATGGGTCATATTTTAGGTTGTAAAGCCATTTTTCTCACTTTTAGGCCCCAAATACTCCTAACAGTGCTCCACACTAACTTACTTTACAGCAGTTGGCCCTGAGTGTTGTTGTGACACCCTGCAGGACACACAGCTTAATCCCTTGAGGTTCCCTATGCCCACACCTTGCCCCAATAGTGGCGAGATCTGTAGAAAGAGACCCCAAAAAGGGGTCACCAGGGTATAATTGTCCTCTTGCTCACTCAACTTGGAGTGCCCAGCTGATCAGACAGCCTGGTTTCATTACCCCATAGCTATAAAGCACAAAGGAAAACCAACAGATGACCATCATGTCCCTCCCCCCCCCCAGCATCTTGTGGTAATCACCTTCACACAGATTACTCCTCCCACCTCCCCTGAACAGGACTGGGGAAGAAGCATACCCCCACCTCTAGGCAGGGGAAGATGAGAACCACCCACCCCTTTTCTAGGGTTCCAATACCACGTAGAAGCCACGGGCCCCAAATCACTTCAAGTAACTGTTTTAGATAAAGTTCAAATGTTACTATTTATATGGTTGGTTAATTTGTTTATTATTCATACTGCCTCAGAATGCTACCAATGCCATTGGTGCTGTCTAACAAGACCCATTGGACAGACATGAGTAGCACCTTTCGAACTTAAGCCACAAGTACAGCTACATTTTGTATTTACTGTTAGGATGTTGCATGTACAGCTTATACTGTTGTTGACTAGATGGAATGTTTCTTACATGTACATCAATATAGCACGGCCTTCCCAAGTAGGCACTAGTACAGGAACTAGGGAACTTGGACGACAAGGGAAGGGCGGGGATCAGTTGATCATATTGTTCAGAACTTGTACTAGTGCGAAAGACCGGAAAGCAACCAGAGGTAACAAGATTGATTTTTCATGTATAGGGTCCATTTTTGTATTTATACTATCTCCCAGTGACTAACAATGGAGTGACCACTACCATTTCCTGGAATGTAAGGGGCCTAAACTCTCCTATTAAAAGGAAAAAAATTCTGAACAGACTGAAACAGCTTAACTCACAGATAGCCTTCACACAGGAGACCAAACTATCAAATCTTGAAGCTACCAAACTAGTATGAGAATGAGTGGATTGTGAAGTACATAGCTCAGGACAGTCTGCCAAATGTGGGGCTTCAATTCTATGTCATAAGAAATTAAAATAGTCATTATTGGACCACAAAAAAGATAAGAATGGTGCTGGGTGATGGCAAAAGTCTCTACTTTCACAGAATCATGGATTCATTGAAGTGTGATGGCAGAAAAGGACCGACAAGGCCCACTGAGTCTGCCCATTTGTCCAGCTATCTGCGCAGACCAGTGCCCCCCACCCTCAACACCTCCTTGTGGTTGTCCTATGCCCTTTTGAATCCCTCTACTGTTTCTTCTCCAACAACCACCTCCAGCAGTCTGTTCCACTTATCCACCACTCTCTCTGTGAAATAGTACTTCCTAATGTTACCCCTGAACCGCCCCCCTCCACCTGCAGCCATGCCCCCTCATCTTCTGATTTTCCTTCTTCTGGAAGATGCTTTCCACTGGTACCCTGTTTATACCCTTAAGGTACTTGAAGGTCTCAATCATGTCCCCCCTCTCCCTCCTATGTTCCAGGGAGAACATGTCCAGTTCCCTCAACCTTTCTTCATAGGATAGGTGGCTCAACCCTTTTACCATCTTTGTTCCTCTCCTCTGAACTCACTCCAGCCTCCCCACATCATTTTTGAGGTATGGCCTCTAGAACTGGACTCTGTATTCCAAATGCAGTCTAACCAGATGGGTGTACTTCAACAGGTAAATTGATTCTTGTAAATGTTTATGCCCCAAACAATGACCTCCCTGACTTTATTCATGAGATCTCCCAAGCACTCTCAGACTTTGCGGACAGTAATACAGAGATCATAGTGGGGGGATGACACAAACCTCACAGTAGACTATTTTGTTGACAGATCCAATTCAAAATAAGTGCCACACAGCAAGTCACTTCTGGTTCTCAAAGAGTTAATCAACTTACACACCCCTGCAGGATATCTGGAGGCTCCAACACCTGACTGACAGAGATTACACATATTTTCTGCTCCCAGACTGATGGCCAGCAGGCTGGACTACTGGCTCATCTCCCCCCAGATATCACAAAAAGTGGTGGATATGAAAATCAACCCTTTATACCTCTCAGATCATGCACCCTTATTGATGGCCCTAATGGCCAGCCCTACCCCAAAAAGAACCCTTACGTGGCGCCTTGACCCTCTATTGCTGCAGGATGCTGATTTCAAAACCTGGGTGTCAAAAGAAACTCAGAACTCCTTTGCAGATTACCCTTCAGGGACAGCATCCTGTGCAGCCATCTGGGAGGCCTTTAAAGCTACCCTAAGGGGCAAAATAATTAGCTATGCCTCATACCACAGAAAGAAAAAGAGAGAAGGAAGCAGCAAATTTAGAGCAGCTATTGGCAGCCAAACAGTCCTTATACAAAACAAACCCAGGGAGGCTTATGTTCTGCTCCCTAACCTATGAGATTGTAAAAATCAGGCTACAGTTAAAACAGTCTGGCCACTAGAAAAGCTGAATTATAGATCCGAAGGATGCAATGCAAATACTGAGCTCAAGTGGAAAAATCAGGAAAACTCTTAGCCTTCTGGCTAAAAAAACGCCAGGCCCAAAGACACATTGCTCAGTTACAGAACAAAAGAGGACAGCCTAAGGTCACCAAAAGGGGGATAAATCAGGCTATGCTTTTTGACCTGTTTATTAATTGTCACTTGAGGAAATCTCTATATGTTGTATCTGTCTGTACCTGTGTTGTACACTTGAAAACTTGGAAAAACAATAAGAAGATTAACTGCAAAAATAAATAAATAAATAAAGGGGTATTTTGTCAAGGAAATGGAGGCAATACCCCCCAAAAAAAATCACTGTCAGAGAATTAACAAAGTTTGTCAGAAGACAGAACCTCCTCAAGTATTTATTTTATTATCATTATTATTTTGTATTTCCCTCTTCCAGTGGTTGCTATTGTGGATAACTGGTGTTTTATCTCTGTGAACATTTTTATAGCTGTGAGTCACAACAAACATACAAGAGATTTATCAGAATCCAGAAAAGGGTAGGCCAAAAGTTATTTCAGGAGTTTTTTCATAGATTCATACACATGTGTCGGCAGAAAAGGACCTTACTGGCCCATCGAGTCTGCCCATCACCCCTTCCAATACCCCCCTCCCCCAACCCCTTTTCCTTCTTGTTATTCTAATTGAATCAAAAAGGTTAAGCCCCGGGTGGAGATAGTACAAGGAGTGCACAGCATGTAGGAACTCACTTATAAAATAAATCTGAGAACTTTTACCTTTATAAGGAGATGGGCTCGCTGGATATTGCACCAGGGCTGAATCATAAGGGATATTAGTTTCAGCAGAGGAGACAAAGAGAAGGAGGGGAGGGGCGACGCCCCTACATGCTGGGGAGGCCGAGATTTTATGCTAAATCTATCAAATGATTAAGAAAACTTGTAAACTCGGAGACACACCTCTGGAATATATGGAGTTGTTTTGCCATACTATGACATGTCTGTCTCGGGAAAACTGCAAAGTAAAAATGAAATGTACCCGTATGATGATTGTTGATGTTCTGCAACTGAGTTTTAGATGTGATATGAGCTATGTACCCAAGTTATTTAATAAAACATGAATTAAAAAAATAAAGGTTAAGCCCAGCACCGCTGGTTAATGCCGCTCCCAGTCTAAAGATTGCCTCAAATAAAACACACACCAGACACTCAGCGACGTACACACAGACAGACACACACACACACACACACACACACACACACACACACACACACACACACACACACACACACAATCATTTTAAAAGGACTGGGGACACGCCATTAACATAAATACTGAATTAAAACTGAATACAGTTCTGAATATTTAAATATTCACGATCCCAGTTCCATCCAGGTGTCCATTAACTAGACGTGCTGGCTAGTTACTGTATAACTCAAATACGGTAATACGACTTTAGTAAGGAAAATAGAGGTTACAAATAAAATATTAACACAAGAAAAATGGCTGCTTTGCTAAAGCTGTCTGCAATTTTCTTGCAAATGGGAAAGTAATTCTCAGAATGCAGGGAATTTTAAAGTTTTACTGGTTTGCACTGATTTACTTTTTTGTTTGTGTTTCCCTGGTCAGGAGGATGTTCCCCACCTTCCAGGTGAAGATTTTTGGGATGGACCCTATGGCTGACTACATGTTATTAATGGATTTTGTACCAGTGGACGACAAGCGATACCGGCAAGTAAAATCAAGTTTATTTATATCATCAACTTATATAGAGAAGCGGGCAGTGACATCCCACCGGAGTTTCAACTTCTGTAGAGAAGCAGGCAGGGACATCCCACCGGAGCTTCAATTTCAATAAAGAAGCAGGCAGGGACATCCCACCGGTGCTGAACAAAATATGTTTTAATAGGATTTAACTGACGAATCATCTTAGTTATAAAAAATATAAGGGCCTATCTGGAGAGAGGTTATTATTATTATTATTATTGTTATTAGTGTGGTATGTTTGCACATATTCGTTTTATCAGGCACTATATCAACAACATACCTGTTACAAGACATCATTTTGCCAAGCAATGCGTTTTTCTTCTCATTGGGGGCTTGCCTTAAAAAACAGACTGTATTTTTGTCTTTGCCTTGAGTGGGTGATTGTCACCTAATTTGCCAGTGTCCACCTACACTATGGTTAGTACAGGTATTGTGTCTCTTTTTGGGAGAGAACTGCATAGCTCAGCTAAGCAATTCTGGCACATGAAGCCATCAAGGAGACACTCACAGTAATTGTACATACTGTACACACTACAGAAACCAAGTTAAAGACTTCTATCTTTAAGGAATTTGAATTTAAAGTCCAAATGTTTTACTTTGTAGAATAAAAACGTATGAGAAATGGACTATGCCTGCTGATCTTAGAACTTCAGAATTTTATGTCAGAAAAGATGGAAACCAACTGAAATTGAACCAGATTAACTTAATTGGTGGTAGTTTTCGTGAATAGGGAAATCTGGTCAGGACACTTGGGGAAATTACCCTACTCTTTTTCCAGAAGTGCCATTGGATCTTTAACGTCCACCTGAACAATCACCAAAACAGGCAGACAGGACCTCGGTCCATTTCCACTCCCTCCTCTCCCGAGATGAGGCTGCAAATAGGCGGAATTTCCTAATCCTCCTTCCCCCGTGAGAAAAAAAAAAACATGAAAAAGAAAGGTTCAGAAATAAACAACACTAATTGGCTAACAATACTATAATGACTTGTCCTTCTTTATTGCTTTTATTAAGATACTAACATACTAAGAAGCCAGCAGATTAGGCCCTATGGTCTATCGAGTCTGCTCGATGATCAGTATTATAGCTCTTGGACAACAATTACTTGTAGTGCCAGTTGCCTCAAAACGAACTTTCATAATAAAGACTGCAATTCAAATCAGTAAAGAACTGCATACCAAGTTCTTTTTTTTAATGTTATACTGTTGCTAGATATTTTAATTATGCATCATTGGGCATACATATTATTGAAAACATTCCAGGGGAAATATGTTGATGTTGTCTGAGCACAAATCAGGGAAGTGGTGGAGTTCCAATTTCTCCATTTCCCCGAGTCACTTAACCTCCCGTCACAGACGGTGACAGCTGTAAAACTGGGAGACTGTAGGCCACCACTGAACACTTGATGCTGTGGCTTAATTGACCTATGAGTAAATACTTGTCAAGGAACATCTACTTTCCAGGCATATTTTAACAAATATAATGCCTGATGTTATATTGGTATTAGATTTATGTCTCCATTGTATTATATGTATGTCTCCATTCACTGTAATAACCATAAACTAAACAGGGCGAGTATTGCAGACATTTCCCTGTGTGCGTAGCATATTATCGTTAGATCCCTACGATGTGCCTCTGAAGAGAATTGCACATTTTCCCATATCAAGGTTATTGGTTAAAGCTTGCTAAGATAGCATATCAATATGAATACAATGCTGAAAGGAAAACCCGCACTTTTTTTTTCTAAAGGGATGCCTTTAATATTCTGCCTCAATGCCCCCAGCTGCCCTCTGAAAGATTTTCGGGTATGATATTGTTTCAGACCTGATCACTTCGCCTTTAGTTCTGAATCTGATCTTGATGAACTTCATGATAATAAAAAAAAAGTTGGATGATAGTGATTAGTCTGCCCCACACAAAAAAAAAACATACTGTTCAGATTTCAAGTTTAAACTTGACACTATTTGTAACTCTCATCAGGATAAATTGCAGACTCAATGTTTACAACTCATCATTTGCCTTAATGGGACAGACCCTGGATGTGAGACTATTGTGGTCATTCTAGGTTATTCTATTAATTAATTTGAAAAAGACCACTGAGCTATATGCTCATTTCCAAAGATGTCCAGTTAGTCAGGCGGCAGCCCCTTACAATACATAAAAACACATAAACATTCACGATAGTACAGTATATACAATAAATGTATCGTAAAACAGATTCCCTTCCCCAGCTTCCCCATGGTAGCATAATCCAGGCTGTCCCCAGTACCACAAACCATTGTAAAACCTTGATATTATAGTGAACCAGAGACCTGTCTTCATAGAGACATGTATGCGGTGGCCGAAGGCCTTTAAATACTTCAAATTACAACTAAGAGTCCTCATCATTAAGGCAAATGATGACTTGATGAGTATTAAACATTAATTCTGCAATTTATCCTGATGAGAGTTACAAATGGTGTCAAGTTTAAACGTGAAATCTAAACTGTGGATGGGGTTCAAGAAAGGCTGGGATAGATATAGGGGGAGGGTGCACCCCAGAGCCCCGCTGGGGGGGGAGGCTTGTAGGGAGGGAGGGGAGTAGCTAACAACGGTGCCATGGGAAGGCACTGATTATTGAGCAGACTTGACAGACCACAGGGCCTAATCTGCTGGCTTCTTAGTATGTTAGTATGCTAGTAAATCCTACTTTTGTTCCAAATCCTCACCAAAAATATGAGAGTCATTGTTGCAGGCTTTGTTTGCCCTTTCTGAGCCCACAATATGCACAAGTGCGTACATATATATGTTCGGTATTTCCAAGTAATTTAAAGTGTGTCATATCAAACCTTTGTGTTTTCAAACTCTGTTATTATGCTTGTGAGGAGTGGCAGTCTCTGCATGTAGGCTCAAAATTTTGCTGTTCATGTCTGCATGAGTTATGCCTCACGTGAGTGGCATTCCATGTCATCAATGCTTGACCTCTTGCTGAGAAATGAGAACTTCTAACTGAAACTGTAAAACTGTCTATTGTAGTTTTGTAGAATAGTGGACATTTTTAATAAAGTTTAATATTTAAAAACATTAAAAATAGACAGTGGGACTTCAGATGACTTTTTTTGCAGCTAATACTTTTTATTGAGTTTCTATTTTGAATCACAATAATACAGCATTAGAAAAGTTACAGAAATATAACAACATAGCGGAATATGACCTTATAACCATGTATAACAATATAACAATGTTCCTGAAATGATTTATGGTGACATCTTGTGCTATATACAGCTAAATTATATGATGATCATCTTTATTTTCCATTACTTTGAAATCATTCTAAGCTATAAACATGCAGTACCTTGTAAAGTTTACAAACATAGCCTCATCCAGACCTGTAGGGCAGCATTCAGTGATTGTCATGCATAAATATATATTTTAATTTAGAACTTGATTTCACTGGAGGATATCGATCCACACAGACCAAGAGGATACATACTCTAAAATACACAATATAAATCTGTTCTTTTCCTAAGCCAACCCTTGATATCTTTCTGTCTGTAAACTGTTAGTTTAGCACTAAAATGTAGGGCATGCAGTTAGGTAGATTTCTTGTTATGAAACCTGAGGATATTTACAGCTTTCATGATAGAAACCACTATAATCCAAAGGATCTCTGTCACAGAAATATATAGACTTTAGCACAGCCAGACAGACAACTACCCTGAAATTAAAATATATACTTATGCATGACTTCAGAAGACTTTTAAATAGAAATTTATAGTATCAGAGTGTTCCTGGAATCACTGTGTGTGTAAAAACGAAGACGCAGTTACAATATAGTCTTACCTAACATAAAAAAGGATGTAAATGTTATTGCATTTAAAATGAGGATTCCCTTTCAGTATAGTTGCTGTATATAAAATAAAAAATAAAAAGAATGAGTAGAATATGCAGTTACAATATAGTGATACAGAAATAAATTGGAAGACGAAATTACAATATGTTGCTGTTTACAAGGGTATGGGAAACATGGGAACACTGCAACAATGGGGCTGAAATCCGAAAGGGCACTTAGAGCTTAAAATGTGGGCAGAATTAACACCCATGGCTGTATGTAAAATAAAAAGAGGATTCGATTGCTTTACAATGTTGCAGTATATAAAATAAATACTGTATATAAAATCAAAAATCTGATTCAATTACAGTATCGTGTTACGATAGATAAAATAAAAGGAAAAAATTAAGTTACAATATACTGTTGCAGCTTGTAAGATAACAAGGAAGATTCAGTAACAATATAGTGCGACTGTGAATAATGGATATTCATTATCTATGTGTCAGTATATACAATGAAAAGGAAGATTCAGTGACAATACAGTATTCCTGATTATAAAATAAAAATCCTAGATTTAATTACAGTGTAGTTTTACCGTATATAACATCAGAAGGAAGATTCAGTAACAATATCTGACTGTAAATAGTATGATAAAGACATGGTAACACTATAATGTGATTATATAAAATAAGAAGAAACATACAGTAACAATATATTATGTGACTGTATAAAAGGAAGATGCTGCAACAATAAAGTGTGACTGTACATAACATAAGAAATATTCTATAACAATTTAAAATAGAAAATGAATGGAAGATTCAATAGTGTGACGCATAAAGTAAAACAAAGATTTAGTAACAATACAGAGGGACTGAATATAAAAAAAGAAATAGTCTGTGACATTTATAGTGTGCCTATATATAAAACACATGGAAAATTCAGGAACAATATATAATGTGACTGTATATTAAACACATGGAAGTTTCAGTAACACTATGTAGTGTGACTATATATCCAACAAAAAGAGGCAGGACTGCTGTCAATAAATTTATTTCTTTATGTTCAAACCAACTCATCCCTGAATGTTGATGTGATGTAATGCTTTGACCCCTTGCTGAGATGTGAAAACTTCTAATTGAAACTGTAAAAATGTCTATTTTAGTTTTGTAGAATAGTGGAAAATGTTCAATACAATTTACTAATAATAAAAAAAAAGAAATACAGTTCTCTGCCACTACCAAAAAAAAAAAAAGAGGCAGAATATAATAAAGTGTTACAGTAGTTAAAATAAAATAGAGGATACCATGCAAACATAGTGTTATTTTACATAAAATAAAATGGCCCTGGTTTTGTAACTTTTGATATCTGTATTTTAAAACCAATAAAGATCTTTATGGGAAAAAAATAAAAGTGGGAGATTCAGTTACAATATAGTGTGGCTATGGAAAATAAGAAGAAGATTTAGGATAGTGTGAGTGTATATAAAAAAAAGAAGGAAGATTCAGTCGCAGTGTTTTGTGTAACTATATTAAATAAGAAGATACATTCCATAACAATATAGTGAGACTATATAAAATAAGAACGAGTCAGTGACACTGCATAATGTGACTGAATATAAAATAAGAAGGACGATTCCGTAATAATGTATTATGTGGCTGTATATAAAACAGGAAGAAAGGTTCAGTAACAATATCTAGTGGTTTACAAAATAAATGAAAGAGTCAGTAACGATACATAGTGTGACTGTATATCAAATAGAGACAGAATAATATTGCTACAGCTAATAAAATATCGACAGTACCTTACCAGTTCAGTGTTACTGCATATAAAGAAAAGGGACATTAGTATTGTTGTGTTACAGTAAACAAGAATGATTCGGCACCAGTTTTAGGGTCACTGGTTTACAGTGATTGAAGAAATAGAATTCCTTTTCCAAAATTCGGAATTCCAGGATCGTACCAGAGATTTATAGTCTAATTTCCAGATTTTAACGGGATTCTACTGCCAAGCCCTTATTATGTGAATGCATATGGAACTGAATATATATGGGACACAGTATATATAATGAAGAAATGTAAATAAACAATGTCAATGAAGCTAAATTAAAATACAGTAGTACTGGGAGTCATCTATAGAGAAACACAAGTTCTGTAGATTTACTGCTCTGGTATACAATGCCCATTTCCGTGAAATTCTTTGTTTTTTCACCGATGTGCAGACAGTTCCAATTACAGAACCTTACCTTTTTATATTGAAAAACATAAATCAGTAGCCCTGAGAATTGTTACTATAAATAAAATAAGGGGGATAACTTGAGATATGTCGTTACTGTAGCTATAAAGATGCTTCAATTCATTTAAAGTGAGTTGGTGTTTGTAAAACTGGTGGTGACTGATTTTAACACCTTAAACCAATATAACTGTATTTCTTTTGTATTATTATCATATTAGCACGTCTTCTGGAAAATGTAGCTTGTGCAATACAAAATGGAATCTCAATGAGAAATATTTAAATATTTAGACAAGTATCAAAACGTGGTGGGTGTTGCTGAAATGTTTCAAGGAAACTGGAACGAAATTCATTCAGCATGTCAGAGAGGGGAAGCGAGAGAGAGGTACTTTCCATTCAGATATTTGTTGGCCTTACTGCCCTCCTGTGCAGACATACAATTTCAAATAAATAAATGGCTACAAGATCAGTAGCTATGTTTAGCTCTTAGAGTTGTGTATATACGGAAACATTAACAAATTAACGCAGCTATTCATCTACCAAATGTTTCTTATTAACTAAAAATGCACCAGCCATGGTTATGCAATATAACCCTGTAGTCCTTTGACTATTAACACTATTTTATTTATTTTTATTTATTACATTTTACCAGGAAAGTGGACTGGATCAAAGATCCATTTCAACCACGCCTGGGGATAAAGGGATATAACAGGTCAACAATACAATAACAAATTACAAAAACATAAAATAAACCATCACAGATGTCATATAGTACAATATATACAAATATCTTGATGTCGCTTATCACTTGGCGTCTGGTAGCAAAGTGCTTAAATTAGTTTTGTGAGATTTTATGCAAAAGATAAGTACCTGTCCTCACTAAATATGTATTTTGCATTGAAAATACCAATTTGGGGTTATATTGATTATTATGTGACGCTAGTATTCAAATAATAAGCTAACCATGAACAAGAACACATTCGTTGTGTTTTCAAATTATGCCTTTTGCACAGTACTCTGTGTGTTTTGAGGGGGTATTCACATTTTTTTTGTCCTCACTAAAAAAGGTCATTGTGTGTATATTTTTGTTTGTTTGCTGTTAAAGGCCTTTGGCTAACATAATAACATACGAACTGCCAGCAGATTAGGCCTTCCGGACTATCGCGTCTGCTCCAAACAACCTTTAAACCTTAAATTATGTCTGCATGCTCACTTTTGTTTTTCCGCTCATCTGACATGAAAAAGCAATAATAATGTTATAACACAGCTCATGGCTATTGTAGCAACTGTGGCTGAAATGTTTTTCAAGCGGCTGCGGGATTTAGGAGACCCAGGTTAAAATCCCACCAGAACCTCTTGTGACCTTGGGCAAGTCTCTTAGCCTCTCAGTGTTTCAGTGCTGTAAAAGTAAACAAAGAAAACCAAAAACAAAAAAAAGATGCTGCATTTCAGTCGGCTCATGTTAATAAATTGTAAAAGAACGGATCCAAACGTGTATTTTAATAGCCGCTTTGATTATTCCAGGTATGCGTTTCACAGTTCTTCTTGGCTAGTAGCAGGTAAAGCTGATCCTGCCACCCCTGGTCGGGTCCACTACCACCCAGATTCACCAGCCAAAGGAGCACAGTGGATGAAACAGATAGTCTCTTTTGATAAACTGAAGCTGACCAACAACTTACTAGACGACAACGGGCATGTGAGTCGCCTTCTGTGCCTAAATAGTGCCTTTAAAATGCCTTTTAAATAAACAAGTGCATCTGTAATCGTTGGAAAACAACGTTAGTGTGGAAGAGAGAGAGTGTGTGTGTGTGTGTGTGTGTGTGTGTGTGTGTGTTTTGCAGTCGACAGCTGGTTTCTTTCAAAGTCAATTATCACGGTAAGTTTTGGTTTAGTTCTTTTTTTTAATCCAAAGGGCAGTGTTTACCACTCATTCACTTTTTTCCATTTTTAAGTTTCTGCACTAGCTATTGTGTACATAGTTGCTGGGGTTGTTATTGGATGTTGAATGTTTCTTGTATTTTGGTTATCTGTTCTTGTTTGTTATCTTGTTCTGTGTGTTTTTTCAACAAAAACAACAAAACATACTTAATTTAAAAAAAAATAATTGAATAAACTTTTTTTAGATAAAAGGGAAATGTTTCATATTGTACATCCTAAACAAAAAAACGATCGCACAGATTTAAGGTGAGTTAGGAGAAAAACGCAGCTTCCAATTTTCTTCAATAAAATGCATTTATATAAGTTATTTTTTAAAATTAAATGGAAATGTTTCATAACTGTATAAACCTAAACAAAAAACTAATCTCACAGATTTAAAATTAGTTGAGAAAAACAACCTCCCATGTTCTTCAAGAAAAGGCATTTATAGACGTCCTCCTGTATGGGCGCCTGCATCCCTGCCTTGGAAAGGGTCCAACATTCCCTTCCATTTTCTGCATACATAGCAAAATATATTATGTAATTGTGTATAGAATTATGCATAGGTGATTGTGAAGAACAATGCGGCAATTCCATCCAGTAAAGATGGAGTTTGGGACTCTGGCTTATAGGGCCCCAGCTTCACAAGATGAAATTACCACTACCTTCTCCACTGGCACCCATGCCTAATGTGTTATATTACATAGAAAGAAAAATGTGGGATTGTATCATGTTTATGTAGTTTCTCCATGTGGTAATGAGCATGGGGGTGTTTAAAACATGAATGACATGTTCCCTAGTGGCAGGAGTGTGTAGTGATATGGTTGTTTTGCAAGTACAGAAAGTGTCAATTAGATAAAGGAAGCCTGAAACACATCTTATGGGATTGCCCAAAACTAGACCCCTATAGGATGATATCCACAGCCACTTAGACTCACTCCTGGGGCTCGATACCTTCACACCTCGAATCTGCCTACTGGGCCTTGATTTTGACTGTCTTTGGCCCTCGCAAATTTCACATCTCCCTCATCTCTGCAATAGCCAAAAAGGTTATACTCAAACACTGGCTTGACAACTGGACACCCAGCTTCAGGGAGTGGCATAGCTCCATCCTGGAAGCACTTAGAATGGAGAAAATGATTAGCTCCCTCAACGACAGACTGCCCCAGTTCTACAAAAGATGAGGATCTCTAGAAACTCTTCTGCTGCTGGACTGACTCCTCTCCAGGTCACAGGGGAGAAATAAGCTCCCTACTCTCGACAATCTTTAGCCAACCAACTGTTGAGAATCTTATCCCAACTGCAATTGCTGAGAGTGGGAGTGCACCTGGTGCCACCCATGCCCAACAGAATGAAGACCAAGGAAGCTTGACATTGTCTGTACTGTATAAATTATTTGTTGACAATCTGAAATTGTCTGTGTAACTGTATCGTTGAATATTTTCTCAATAAAGTATATTATATAAAACCTTACAGAAGAGGGGCACTCATATTTCCACTGGGAAGACGCAGGGAGCGAATTAATTTAAGGGTGAAAGTTGGGGGTGGCACAGAGAATGTAAGGGTGGGTTGGGCACAGGGTGTAGGAATGATACCCATGGGCAGACTAGATGGACCATCGGTCTTTATCTGGCAGCAGAATCTATGTATCTCGATTTTTATGTATTATCTGCTGCTAGCAGTGGGTAATGGAGTCTAGTTTACCTGTTCAGATGTTATTCATGGTCTGTTATTTGCAGTCTCTTATTGGTTGTTGTCAGACACTGAAAAGCGGTGGATTTTAGGGGTCAACCATGCAATATAAAGAGTTTATGTGCAATATGTTCTTTAGGATACTGATCCTACAGGCCCTTACCTGTTTGTGCTAATCTTAGAATCACGCGGTCTCCTTGTGTTCATTCTCTCTCTCTCTCTCTCTCTCTCTCTCTCTCTCTCTCTCATTTAGATCATTTTGAACTCCATGCATAGATACCAGCCCCGCTTCCACGTGGTCTATGTGGACCCCAGGAAGGACAGCGAAAAGTATGCAGAAGAGAACTTTAAAACGTTTGTGTTCGAGGAGACCCGCTTTACTGCCGTCACTGCTTATCAGAATCATCGGGTGAGGATATATCTGGAGTTTATTACTGAGACAACCAGCTTTCCAATACTTCATTTATCACCTCTCTTTCCATGATGGATTGAGATACGGGTAAAAAATGAACACTATTAATGCTGGACAGGGAATGCTCTATACAGCCCTAGATGACAGTTTTATATTTTGCTTTATTTTGGGGATGTTGTACAAGAAAATATGCCTTCTGAGTAAAGCATAGCAGAAGCAGTAATTCCTCCTGGCACTGAAATATAAACGATTTTAAAGGTTTTATTCCATCCCGAAATATTAAAAATAAAATTGCACTGTGAGAAAAAATAATTGAACTATATTTTCAAACTATGAAAGTAACCCCGCATAAAAACCTACAAAAAGCTGAGAAATTAAAAAAGCCAAACCCTGGAAAGGGAACTATTGAGATATAGAACAATAAAACAAAGTCCTCAGTGCAGTGCATACAAAGGTTTATTCTCATGGACAAAATATAGTTGTGGGGTGGGTATAGTGCAAACATTGGTATCTGAAGAATGCCCTTATTTTCTTAAAGTATATTTTCAGGTTTCAGAAAAAATACTGCTGGCTTCAACAGGACTCATATCTTATAAGATTCCCCAAAACATTGAATATCTGATCATTCCATTCTTTAATGCAGAAAGTTTTTTTTCCCCTTTGCAGTTAATAATTTTATTGAGTTTTCAAGTCTGAATCACAACAATACAGCTTTAGGATAGTTACAGACATCCAACAATATACCATAATCTGAACAGTTTAATCATTTATAACATCATAAAATTGTTCCAGAGAGGATTTAGGTTCACATTTTTACTATAAAAGCAGCTAGTTATTTGGTATTCATCTCTAATTCCAATTAATTTAAATCATCCTGAGCAATGAACAAGCAGCGCCTTGTTGTACATGTTTTTTATCAAGGCTTATCTGGCAGCATTCAGAGACTGTCATCATGCATAGTTACACATAGTACTTCCAGGTAGTTAGCTATCTGGCTGTTTTTTGTTTTTGTTTGTTTGTTTGTTTCATGAAAATAGTCTGTTTGGTCCTTGGACCTCATCTGCTTCTGCTGCTTCACTGCACTGGTGACAAATCCTGACAAGTGGCAGTATAGCCTAGAGGTTAGAGTAAGGCACTGTGAATGAGCTTGGTACATCCAGGAGACCTGGGCTGGATTCTCCCAGCCTCCACTTGCACAGTGACTCTCAGCACAATGCTCCTGTGTTACTCCTGAAAACAGACACTTGTGCCTAGTAGGCCTTACCCAGTTACCAAAGGGGAAACACTGCTTGTGACAGTATAATCATAATCAGCTTCTTGTACCTTTCCCCTGTCAAACAGTCTGCATACATTTTCCATAGCAACAGACTGTGATGTCACAAGCAGGGGGTCATGATTTCACTTTTTGGCTGGAATGCTCCAAGCCTGACAATTTTGTATCGTAAGACCCTGCACCTTGCACATGAGGTAATGGGTACTTAGCTTTTCAGTCCCTATATCACAAAAGTTTTATCTGATATTCATTGACAGTCTCTCCTATTTTTCTTTCACATATAGTGATCATAATATAACTGCTGTATTGTGTTACTTTTCAATTCTACTACTATGCTGTTTCACAATATATGAAACGTGATTATGTGCTTATAAAATGTACTGCGACATCGTCTGTATCTTGTTGAAACTAATCAGTAAAAATTAACTGCAAAAAGAAAGGGGAACAGATGAAATCTAAGGAAAATCATGTGTTAATAAAAATGTACTCAATAATAAAAATGGAAGGTCCTGAAATTCAAACTTGGAGGGAATATTGTGTAGCTGAGGTTTGCTGACATCAGCTGTGCTTTTACCCCCTCGAAATTGGAAAATCTCTTTAACATTTGCATTGCTAAATCACTGTTTTAACTACATTCCAAGCATTTCAGAGTTAATGTCATACAGTGCTCATAGGAAAGCCCTCCAGATATATTATTGCACGAAACTGCATACCTGAGACCAGACTTTAAAGTTGTTTTCTTATTTTCGAGTCCCCATTTCCCCTAAATTATGTCATTGTCCTAATTGCATGAGGACTCTCTGTTTTACAAACAGATACTGAATGCTGTATTGAATGATCTTTTTATCACTTTATCTACAGCATGTGAGTCCTTTTTTTCCAATTTGATGTAATCTCCTTGTTGCAAAAGTGTTGATCAAAACTGCACATTGTTTCCATGATGCTAATAGAGCGATAAGAGTGTTGGATACAGTTGTTTCAGTTTTAAACTTAATGCAGGCAGAAAAAATTTTTTTTCATAGTAATGAATTAGACTGTTCTAATTGTCTAACTAATGGTTTCTTCAGGTATATCAGGGAAAGAAGAAAAGGGAAGGGACAGATTAGTAGGCTTAGGACAGGGAGTGGGTAGGTGGAGGAGGCAGGGGAGAAGGCAGAGGTACTACATGACTTTTGCCTCGGTCTTTACCAAGGAGGATGGGGGGTAGCATGGCTAGGAGAGTGGGAATGGGGACTGGCAGATGCAGTGGGGGAAATGGATGTTGAAATACCATTTTTAACTACTCTGTGCAGTCGGGGTGGGTGCCTCATGACTGGAGTATGGCCCATATTGTGCATATGCACAAGGGTGGCTCACAAGAGGAGCTGGGTAACTATAGGTTGGTTAGCCTGAGATCAGTAGTGGGCAAAGTGATGGAGGTCATCTTGATGAAGAGGATGGAGGGGGTTCTGAAGGTGCAGGTCACCTAGATGACTGCTAGCATGCCTTTGTTAAGGGCAGATCCTGTCAGACCAACCTGGTGGAGTTCTATGAAGGGGTGATGAGTGTGCTGGATCAGAGCAGGCCAGTGGACGTCCTCTTTCTGGACTGCAGCAGGGCATTTGACTTGGTGCCACATCCTGGGGTACTGGGGAAGCTGAACGATACAGAGGTAGGGCAGATGGTCAGGTGGATAGGAAACTGGCTAGCAGGCATGTACAGAGGGTGAGGGTGGGGGGGGAGGTCTCATCCTCCAGAATCAAATCAAATCAAATCATACTTTATTTCTAGTGTGCTTTTCTTAAATCAAAGCAGGTTACAATTTAAAATAAACTAACAAGCAATTAAAACACAAAAAATTAGAAGTCAGCATACATATGATACTTTTGACTAAATATTCTCCCCAAATGCTAGGCCGAATAAATATGTTTTCAAGGAGGATTTAAACGTCTCAGTGGACAGGCAGCCTCTAATCCAATGAGGTAGAGAGTTCCACAGGGTTGGGGCCACAAAAGCAAAAGCTCTCACACCTGATGTCTGTAAATGGACCCTGGGAACCTCTAGCAATCCCTCGTCGGCAGAGCAGAGAGGGTGGAGGGGGCAGTAAGGTCGCAGGAGGTCTTGCACCTAAGATAGTCACTAGTGGGGTCCCACAGGGGTTGGTACTGGGCCCACTCCTGTTTAACACCTATATCTATCATAGTATCATAGTAAATACAACACTTTATTTATTTATTTATTTATTTATTTATTTATACATCGGTTTATAACCTTTGAGCCAGAGGCTCGTTTCCAAAGGTACCTCGTCACAAAGAGGACAAATACAGTACATTTAGTTACAATATTGCAGTTACAGCATACATCTCTGTGGTTACAGTTTTGGTAGATACAGGCAGTTATAACTTAGTTGCAATTTAGGTGCTGCAGGAATGGTAATCACAGGTAATTACAGTTATAAGGGTACAGGTTGAGCTACAAGCCTACCTTTGTAATGTGGATAAAAAAGTCTTGAGCAGGGACTGCTAGAGGTGAAAGAGTTCAGGGGCAAAACACGGTTTGTGAATGGTTTGGGAGAGGCGCCACTCAGAGAGCTTTGTCAGGGCATTTCGGACTAGATCACCTAGGGGCAGGAACAGCTACGCAAGTTAAAGAGCTGACTCCGAAGTGAGATTTTGAAATGGGAGATTGTACGGGTATCAGTGATGGAGGTGGGGAGAGTGTTGTACCAGGAGGGAGCTCCGTAGCAGAAGGACCTTTGCCCATGTGTGGTCCTAGACCTAGGGACTAGCAGGGTGGCCTTAGAGGTGTTACGAGTTTGGACTAAGGGTTGTGCAAGGTGGATAGAGGCTGTCAGACCAGGTGGGGATAGTCCAAGGAGGGTTTTTTTTGTAATGAGGCAGGTTTGGTATCTGAGCCATTCATCCAGATTAAGTAGCCTGGCCATGTCATATAGCTCAGAGGTATGTGTGAGCCTAGGGGCCCTGCTATTAACCTACAGGCCTTATTCAAGGTGAGGGAATTTTATTGAGAGCGGTCGTGTCTGCAGCACTATAGACAGGCAAGCCATAGTCTACGAGGACAGTATTGAGGAGGTGACTGCTAGTCGGAGGGCATTGGAGGGAGGCATTGCTTATAGCGGTAAGGATTCCTAGTCAGTGTTTGTAGCTGAGGCTAGATTATCTATGTGGTCATGGAATGTGAGGGCTGAGTCAAAGGAGACCCCAGGTATTTGTACAAGCGGACTAGATCGAGAGGTTGCTTGGAACCAGGGAGGATGCGGAGGGAAATTTCTGGATTTGTTTTGGGGATGGGCAAAAGCATTGTTTTGGTTTTTTAGATTGAGTACAAGTTTGTGCTCTTTGAACCAGGCTTCAGCATCAACAAATGCTTGTTGCAAGGAGTCTTGTAGGGAGTTGGGGTTTCGTTGGGTGGCGAAGATGATGGCATCATCTGCATACAGCAGGATTCTACCAGTACAGGCTTTGGGGAGGGTGTTGAGATATAGTGAGAAGAGAAGAGAACCAAGGATGGAGCCCTGGGGGACACCTGAGTGGATAGGACATGTATCGGAGAGGGTCACATTAATTTTAACACGTTGGGAGCGGGCAGACAAATAGCTGGAGCACCAGGAGACTGGGCCGGGGCAATGCCGGTGCGGCTGAGGGCATCCAGCAGGAGGGGGTGGGAGACCGTATCAAAAGCCTTAGAGAGGTCAATAAACACTGCCCCAGTGAGGGAGACAGAATCCAGGGAGGAATGAAGAAAATTTGAAAACTCAATAAGGGCTGTGCCAGTACTGTGCCCTGCCCGGAAACCATGTTGTTCGTGGCAGAGGATGTTGTATTTGGTTATGTAATCCGTGATTTGGGTAGCTACCAGTTTTTCTAGGGCTTTGGAGAGGGGTGGGGGAATGGAGATGGCCGGTAATTCCCAGCAGAGGTCCTGTCACCTCCTTGTGAATGGGTGTAACTGTGGCAATTTTCCAGGCTGAGGGAACTGCCCAAGGCAGAGGGACTTATTGAACAGGCTAGTTAGTGGGCAAGGACCTGATCCAGAACCCAGCGGAGGATGCTGGAGTCCAGAGAGTCACTCCAGTACTATTGCTCTGTAGAGCCTTGATCAGGTGTGGCCTGACTTCCTGGGCAGTGACCCTATGTGAAGTGAAAACTAGGATAGTGAGTGTCTAGGGCAGGTAAGGAGGAAGGGTATCAAAGAAATCACTAGGAGGACAGAACTAAGGTCCGTGAAGGATGAGTTAAGGAAGTTGGCAATGCAGGCAGGGTCAGTGGAGACAGATCCTCAATCGTGATCTGAGAGGGGGGTGGGGAGCGCACACTCCCATTTAGTTGTTTAATGTTGTCCCAGAAAATTCTAGCATTTCCCCAGGAGGTGGTGAGCACGGCCTGATAATGATCGGCTTTTGCTTTTCTGATGGCCCAGGTGCATTTGTTTCTTGCGGCATTGTAAGCCTGCCTGTCTGCCAACCGACCTGATTCGGAGGCCAGGTGCCAAAGGTTATCCCTGTGTTTGAGCAGTTGCAGCAGGGCTGGGGTAACCCAAGGGGGCATTACGAACTTTGGTTCGTACAGCTGTGCGGGGTGCGAAGATGTCACAGGCTTTATTGAGGGTTTGTGAGAAGAAGGAAAGGGCAGTATCTATATCAGGGGCATAGTGTATGGGAGACCAGTTAATTTGGGCAAGATGTAGCTTAAGGGCTTTTAGTCCAGCTGGTCTGAAGCGCCGACGTAGAGTGGGGAAGACCATGGGTTTGGGAGTGGTGGTTGCCCAGCGGAAAAGTATAGGGCAGTGGTCACTAAGGGAATCAGCAAGGACCTGGGGATCATGGATTTGTTGAGGGCGGTTGGTGATGACAACGTCTAGTAAGGTACTGGTACCTTTCTTTGAGTTAACTCTGGTGGGTTGGGAGACTAGTTGGGACATGTCTAAAGCTGTGAAGGAGTCACAGGTGGTGGTGGCAGATGGGCTGAGCCAGTTAACGTTCAGGTCACCCACAAGGATTTGGTCAGCTGAATGAGGTAGGGTTGAGAGATAATCAGTCAATGGAACCAGTGCTAGAGTTTGGTCTTTAGGGGGAACGTAGGCAGTGGTGAGATATAGAGGACCCCTGGAGGGGTCTGGAGTCAGTTTGAGGGTTAGGGCCTGTGCCCTGTATGCGAGAGCAGGGGCAGGGCGTGTCAGTCCAGTGAGATAGTCCCTAGCATAGATTGCACAGCCCCCCCCTCGTCTACCTACATGATCCTCCCGGTAAAGGGAGTAACCTGGAATGGAGACAAAGGAGTCGGGAGTGTATTTTGATAGCCAGGTTTCCACCAGTGTAATGACATCTGGTCTGTGTAAAGTGACCCAACATTGTAAAGAGTCAAATTTTTTCAGCAGGCTGCATATATTCATAGAGGCTATGCAGAGCCCGGGTGACCCTGCTGGTAGGCTACGGTGGGCTGGGCCTGGGTTCGGATGTATATTGCCTGTCAAGAGTAGTAAAATGACCACAGCCCTGGCCAGGGGATGGTATAGCGAGCTCTGATAGGGTATGTCATGGGAATGAGGGGGGCTTCTGAGCACAGGGGGTGGGCAGGGATTTCCAGGCTGAGAAAGTGAGGGCAGTAAGCCTCCAGAGAGCACCTGAGGAAGCAGTAGGGAGATGGCTAGGGGGAGGGTGTTGTACGCTGGGGCAGATGATGAAAGTAGGGTGGGATTGTATAAGCTCTGGAACAAGAGCAGGAGTGGGTGCCAGTGAGCCTGAGGGGGTATCAGGTATGGGGGACAGTAGTGTCAGGGAAAGGATGAGAGGGAGGCATTTTAGAAAGAGGTGTGCTAACATAATTGCTAGCGGTAGCAGCAGGGTAGTAGGTTGAGGCTGTCTTGAATCCTTCATCAAGAGTAGATGCCACTTTGAATTAGTGGTAGTGACACAGACTCCGGTGGGAAGGGTACCAGGTTCAAGACCAACTCAGGGCAGTTGGAAAAAGGGGCCTGGGTGAAGGCCGTGCCCCACACACTGGGCCCAGAAAGCAGGGTATGTTTGGGACCAAAAAGGAGTGCACAATAGTGACTCCAAGTGGACACTAATAGTAGGCTTAGTGGCAGAGGCTGGAGGTCTGTGCATGGGGTAACTACAGAGGTGGGTGTGGGAGGTGGTGTAGGTAAGGTAGATGTAGTTGATGGAGACCAGGGGAGGAGGTCACTTAGTGTGAGCTTGGGGGTGAGTGTCAGGAGGTCCGAGGGTGGACTAGTTTCAGGGTAGGGTGTGGGCAAGGTAGCCTGTAGTTGAGGGAGAGGGGAGGAGGGATGGATAGCTTTGGTGGAGGCAGGACAAAGAGGGGAGGCTTTCGGGGAGTAGACTGAGCTTGCAGGGTCTCAAGGTCCTTCTAGTGGCAGACAGGTATAACCTGCAAATGGAAAAAGGGACTTAAAAATTCCAGACAGCAGGAAGTGATGTCATTAGGCAGGCCCTATAAATGAAGGAGACGACCCTGGGTGGAGGAGGTGGTTGGGGTGGGCAGGGGCAGTCAGCGTCATGGCGCGTTGACAGGCTAACCCCTAAAGGTGCAGGCAGAGGTTCTTTAAATTACCTCTGTTAGGCACCGCGATAGTCCTTGGCTCCTGGAGGGAGCTCCGATGGGTCGGGGAAGGCTTATGCCCATCTGCTTGCTATATACCCATTTTATTGAACTTAATTTACTGGTGCTCATATATTTTGTTATGACTGTAATTATCCAATCTTACTTTTAAACTCTCTAGTGATGGACTTTCGACTACTGCTGATGGAAGTGTATTCCAATGAGGTGCCACCCTTTGACTGAACCAGTATCTCCATTTTAACAGTCTCCCCTTTGTAAATGGATCTGTAGATTATGAGTTCTACTACTATAATTCTTTTGTTTTACTTTAATCCCCAAGTCCATATCTCAAACATCAGAAGAGATATCAGGAGCGGGATGAGCCTCTTTGCAGATGACTCAAAGCTGTGGGTGTTGGTGGATGAGGAGGAGGGAAAATTGGATCTCCAGGAGGACCTGGAGACTCTGGGGAGATGGCCACATGCCTGGAAGCTAAAGTTTAATGTTGGGAAATGTAGGGTTCTGCACCTGGGGGCCAAAAATCCAACTCATGTATACACCTGGGGGGCACTGCAGGTTTCTAGGGGGAGAAGGACCTCTGGGTGGTGGTGGATGCCAAAATGAATAACTCAGAGCAGTGTAAAAAGGCTGTGGTCCAAGGAAATAAAATGGTGGGGTGCATAGCCAGGGGGATAACCTCAAGGAGTCAAGAGGTGCTCCTTCTGCTGTACAATTGCCTGGTTAGACCACACCTTGAATACTGCCTGCAGTTTTGGTGTCTCTACTTAAAGAGGGACATTGTGTTATTGGAGAGGGTGCAGAGGAGAGCGACCAGGATGGTACTGAGGCTAGGGAAAGGTCCTATGAGTAGATACTGGGGAGCTCAACCTGTACTCGCTGGAGGAAAGAAAGAACAGAGGGAATATGATAGAGGTCTTCAAATATCTCAAAGGAATGAATAGAGTAAGCCTTGAGGGGGTGTTTCAGCTGAGCGAGGTGGGGCCACTCAATGAAGCTGGAGGGGGGGAGACTGAGGGGGAAAACAAGGAGATGCTGCTTCACTGAGAGGGTGGTGGAGCCCTGGAATGTGCTGCCTGGGGAGTTGGTGGCTGCTACTACTGTGGAGGAGTTCAAGAAAGGCTGGGATAGGTATTTTATTTTATTTTTTATTTTATTGGAATCTAGGATTACAAATACCTTTGAGCAGGAACTGCTCATTTACAAAGGTTCCACGTCGAAGGAATGGGGGGTATACATACATACAAAGGTCAACATAATAATACATAGTTACACAATAAAAAGAAGTAAGAGACTGAGGCTTAGGAAATTCCAGTAATTCAAAATGTGCCAAATGTTAGGTAGTATGACATACCAGCCAAGGGCAATCTTAGAAATAAGCACTGAGGGTGAGAGGGAAGGGGGTATGCAGGCAGGAAGGCCATTGTTGGAGGGTAGAGGGTGAGGGTAAGAGCTCTAAAGGGGAGGGATAAAAGTCAGGAAATGCCTGGGGGGGAGGAAAGGGACAGTGGGCAAGGTGGTAGGCAGGTAGAAGGGGGCAAGGTGAGGAGAGGTAGCTGTCAAGACTGAAGCGGAGGGCAGTGAGCGGTGGACCCCTGATTAGGCGAGGCAGTCACAATGACTAGTTGAAATGAGATGAAGTCAGAGTTGTCTCTTAAAAGGGCCAAGAGCAGCAGCAGTAAAAGTTTCTTTGTTGAGAGTATTGTACCACTGTGGTGCTCTGTGCGCAAAGGTCCTCTGGCCCATGGTAGTCCGGCATCTGGGGACAAGGAAGGTTAGTTGTTGTGAACTTCTAGTTCTCTGGGTGCTGTGGTGGTCAATGAAGAGCTTTTCAATGCCCGGGGGCATGACCCCGAGGAGGACTTTTTTGGCTAAGAGGCAGGTTTGATACTGTATCCGGCTGATGAGAGGAAGCCATCCTGCTCAAGTGTACAGGTCACAAGTGTATGTAAGTCAGTCAGACCCAGTTAGCAGCCTGCATGCTTTGTTGAGTGCAACTGTAATTCTGTGGAGGGCAGAGGTGGAGGCAGAGCCATAAATTGCTAGCCCGTAATCGATGATGGAGGTGACAGAGTTGTTGATAGCCAATCAGAGAGTGTCAGGAGTCATGCAGTGTTTGTGCCTGTAGAGCAGGCCTATAGGGATGTTGGTAGCTTTGGGGACAGAATCTATGTGCCGATGGTAGGAGAGTGAGCTGTCCAATGTGACACCTAGGTATAGAGGAAGGGTGCATCCAGGAGCCCCTCTGGGATATGGGGGACCTGGGGAGGGGGCTACAAACGGTGCCCTGGGAAAGCACTGACCATCAAGCAGACTAGATAGACCATAGGGCCTAATCTGCTGGCTTCCTAGTATGTTAGTATAGTCGATTGTCTCACATTTAAATTGCTTCTACTCCTTGAGTCACTAAATTAATACTGCGATTTCTCTCCCTTACCTCAAATAACAAAATTTGAGGTCAACTGGTTTTATTTTTTCTTGGAGATCTCTGCAGTGCCCGTTGCAAATGAGCTCGCTATGATTCTGAGTGTGAGGGCACCACACTGAGTAGCTCGCAGGTTTTGAAGTGACAGCTCTTAGCTCTCCTTCAGACCTTTGGAGGGCGTCTGGGGAGGTGTCCTCCTTCCTTCAGCCCATCTGCTTAAACCATTCCTGCAGTTCTCAAGGAATCTGATAGCTGAGGGTTCTCACTTCCAACGCTGAGCTGAGGCTGGTCTGAGGAGCCGGTGTGGGCTCAGATTTGCCGTCATAATTCGGTACAAAATTTTTTAAAGCCCCGAAGGAACATCAGCATCAGATGCCCAGATCTTCCCTTTCAGCTACAAGCATCAGGCTGAGAGATGCCACTCAAGTTTGTTGCAGGCCTGCCATTTTTTACCCATAGCAATAGCTCACAGACAGGTCATGTGTGCACACTATGACATTTTAGAGATACGTTTTCAATTTACAAAACATTTGCATGTGCTGTCTGGTTGAGCTTGCGCCTGCAAACGTTAAAGTACTTCCTTGACAACAAACAGCCTGCCTAACATTTTTACGGACATCCCCAACATTAAAAAGAGTCGTGTCTCTGAATAGGCTCCAGTCATTTTTATACTTAAAAAAAACATGCTGAATTTGCTGTAACAACTAAATTGAATGTGCAAATATTTGAAAAATCGGGTTCCATTTTCCTCTTGTATGCAGAAGAAATAAATTCTAAATGTATGTGTTTCTTTTTCCATATAAATAAGTGTTCAAGTCACTTAACCGGAATAGGAGTTTTAGTGAACCCCATCAAGGAGGGTATTTTATTACTTTAAAGGGGCCAGACATCTTCGTGGTTGCACCGCAAATGTGATGTCTCTCAATGACTGGCATCCCCTGAAGGAGCTGGCAAACCTATATTCAAGCAGCTTATGACCATATTTTCGGTGATACCTGTACCTTGTCTCCATTAAAAAAATCTTTAGGAGACAGGCGAGGGTATGATAGCCACTATGTTGAGCTGCCAGCAAAAGTTGACCCCGGATTACCCCCATACTCCCTGCAGCAGGTTTGATAATCACAGCAGGGACCCCTCCTTATTCCAGGCACTCAAACATTGGTGTATGTATATGTTATGATAGCTGTCATACTGCTTGTTGTAATAGACATAGTTCCAATGTGTGAAAATGTATTAATGTCACATTGCTTTTTTTTTTTAACAAATCAAAGTTTATTAATTTTCCAGGTTATATGCTTCGGCATTGCCAAAACCAAGGCTTAAACAAGGATAACAAATACAGAGAGAAGAAAACTCTTTGCAGTACAGTAACAACATGTTTGTAGAACATAAGATCGAGTAAGAGTATAAGTCTACATTAGACTAGTAAAGTCACATTACTTTTTTCATCTATTCTTCTGTAATGTTGATTAACTGAAAAAGCAATAAAAATTATTTAAAAAAAATAGGTACTAGAACGTAATCGGTATTTGCAAAATATTGTATTTGACTGATACAAAGGAACAATATGAGCTAAAACCTTTTGAAAAATGGGCCCTTGATGGTATTACCTTTATTTTAAATGTAACGATTGTTGATTGTCACCAGAGTACTATTCTACTTTCATTCGAAAGTGACTTAGTATTCTCCCCACTATTATATTTGGGGGAAATCCATATGGTCGATTATTGAAGTTATATCAAAGCAGTGCCCTTACCCCTGAACAATGATTGCAACTACTCTCTTGAGAAAAATGTGCTGCCCCCTTCTTAACAGTGTCGGTGTTGTTCTAAGGTTGACTTTTTCCTGACGGCCTGGGACAGCTGCTCCTTTTCTCCTGGTTTCTATCAGTTTGACCTCTGAGTCTGGAACTGTCAGTGGAGGGGCTCAAAGTTTGCTTTTTAACCCATTCCGGAAACTCACAATCTCATACTTTTATCCGTGGATTTACTTAAATATAGAAAAAACAATACCCTGCCTCCGCCCCTCAAACAGACACAATATTATTTATTCAGTGGGTTGTCTTAAAAGTCGTTGACCTGGATTTTTTCCTTGATAATTGTACTGTACAAAACACAAGGCGCTCTGTTTAATAATATTCATTTGTCCTGTAATCTATATTTAAAGAAAAACTAATTTAATAATGTTAAACACACACACACACACACACACAGACACACACACACACACACACACACACACACACACAAACAAAACAGGTTTAACATTGTAAGTGCAGGGGTTCCTTTGGCATCACATATGTCTCACGTTACCTTTTTTTTTTTTAGTAAACTTTATTGAAAAAAATTCCACTATTCTACAATACTACACTAGACAGTTTACAGTTTCAGTTGGAAGTTCTTACATTAAAATGTACCCTTATACTTACACAATTTGTTGCCGAGTCTCTTAATGTGCTTTGTTTTAACTTTTCTTCTCGCAGAGCAGGGTTGTGACTTGTTTAATTTATTTTCAGATTACACAGTTAAAAATTGCAAGTAATCCATTTGCGAAAGGGTTTAGAGACTGTGACCCTGAGGACTGGTAAGTGGATTGGCCCTTCATTTACTATTTTATGTTTGTTTCTTTTTGTAATCAGATAATTTATTAACTGTCTCATGTTTTAAATGCCTTATGCAATATTTTTATGTGCGGATAATGTAAAAATCAGATACAAGTGAGGTTACTAGATTTTATGGAATGGATAGTTTTATAGGTCCACCATTTGTCCAAACATGTTACATTTTGTTGTAATAATTTTTATTGATATTTCAGAACATAAAACAAAACATAAGGTCACATTACAAAATACAGTGATCAGTTATAAAGTACATACATGTTACATTTTGAAATATGGGAGAGGGCCAACAATAAGCCCTTGATTCGCTCTTTTTTTCAGTTAATAATTTTTATTGATTTTTCAGTTTTGAATCACAATACAGCTTTAACATACTTGCAGATATACAACAATATAGCAGAGCATGACAGTATAATCCTGTATAACATCATAACAGTGTTCCAGAAATGATTTAGGCTGACATTTTTTACAATAATCAGCTGGTTTCTGTGGTGTTCCTTACTATTTCCAATTACTTTTAATCACCCTAAACTATGAACAAGCAGTGCCCAGTGGATGTTACACACATAGTTTTATCAAGGCTTGTCTGATAGCATTCAGAGATTGTCATGTATAAGTACACATTGTGTAATTCGGGGTAGTTACCTGTCTAGCTGTACTAACTCTTTATGTATCTGTTACTTAGACACTTTAGTTTTATAGTGGTTTCTACCCTGAAAACTGTAAATATCCTCAACAAGAATGTCCCTGTATGTTCCACAAAAGTAGTGTCAGGTTAGACAAACATCTCAAGTTCAAATACATTTGGGTAAAAAAAAATATTGTTCTTTGGAAGGGAGGATTTTTAAGGGGAGAGCAGGGGAGCATGTCTCCATTTGAATTGTAAAAGGCCATACTGCTGTACTGCCTTCTTGTCGCTATCTGTTGGAAACTTAACAGTAATACATACTTGCTGTTATAGTAAATGACATCTTATGTGAATGTTATGCAATGATTACACAAAACAATATATGCAACATCCTTTTTGACCTGTTTATTAATTGTCATTTGATGAAAGTTCTATATGTTGTATCTGTCTGTACCTGTGTTGTACACTTGAAAACTTGGAAAAACAATAAAAAGATTAACTGCAAAAAGAAAACTTGGAAAAACAATAAAAAGATTAACTGCAAACAAATGAAAGACCATACTAATAATTCCAGTATTTGAATAAATCCCAAATGGGATTTTTTTTTTCTGGCAGCTTACCCCCACCCCATCCTTCTCCAAATTGAAACATAGAAATTGTCATCAGATAAGGACCACCAGGTCCATCTAGTCTGCTTGTTTTATTTTTTATAAGTTTCAAGTTCGTTTTCCTAATTATATGATGTGTTGTGTATATACTGTAAAATATGACAGACTTTTGCAAGCTTGTCCCTAACTCAAATGCTAGCCAATCCTCTTGCAAACTATGGGCTTTACATATATGAGACCACACCTACAAACATTTCTAAATTTGGTATTTTTATATATCCATGACCTGTCCAAAAAGATTTGATATTGTTCAGGCACCTTAATGATGGTCCTCGTCATATGAAGACTTGTATTTATGTTCATGAAGTTAACATTAAACACAGAACATACAAAAAACCACCACATACTTTTTAGTAGAAAAAGGCTATCTAATATGTCCAAATGAGATGCTTACAATACTATTCTAGAATGCTGTATGCACATAGTATATTGCCTTGTTTATTTATTTGTACCCAGTTTTCATCATGCTAGTCCTGTGCACTGTACTCGCTGTATCTTGATATTTTATACATCTCCGACTCTACTTATTTTATATTTGCTTGTGTTGTCCTGTACCCAATTTTTATTGTACCACCTCCGCTCAATTTTACCGTATTGTTTTTTTGTTTTGTTTTTTCCAGTTAATCTTTTTATTTGTTTTTCCAAGTTTTCAAGTGTACAACACAGGTACAGACAGATACAACATTTATAGCGTTCCTCAAATAACAATTAATAAAAGGTCAAAAAGGATGTTGCATATTTTGTGTGTGTGTGTGTGTGTAATCATTACATAACATTGGCATAAGATACAATCTACTATAACATCAGGTATGTATTACTGTTAAGTTTCCAACAGATAGCAGGCGGTACATGCATTACTGAACTAGAGTAGCTAGTTACATCTGAAGCTGGGCATAGAATTGGGGATCCTAGGCTTGGGGGATTACCATATTGTTACTAGTATAGTCTCCTCTAATAGGCCCCACCAGGAAACTAGCTTCGGCTCAGGTTGCCTCTCTGTTATCATCAATAAATAAATAATCTTTAAAAATTCTGCTTTGAGACTGGTGTGTCTTCACTGCCATATAAGAAGGGAGATAGATATTTAAATCTTAGACATATGAAGCGCTGTTATCCAATGATAAATGCAGAAAACTTAAGTCAGATAACCCTAAGAGGAACTTACATAAGTTTTTGCCAAGACTTCCCAGATTACCTTCATCAATGTAGTAACTGGCTTGATGAGGAGTATACAGTTGGTTTCATTTTTATATTTTTATGATAAGTTATTTTTCCTAATTATATGATGTGCTATGTATATACTGTAAAACATGACATCCTTTTGCAAGCTTGTCCCTATCTCAAATGCTATCCAACCTTCTTACAAACTATGGGCTTTACATATCTAAGGCGACAAGTACAAACATTTCTAAATAAATGCAAGAGGAACACTGTATCTAACAAAAAAAAGAGTCTAAAGTCATGTCAGGAGTCCTTGGTCCTCTGTCTGAGGCTTGAGCAATTAATGTATGGAGTAGAGTTATTTTCACTTGAACAGTGTCTTAAACAGAAGAGTTACGTCTCATCTGCTGGAGCTGCCTTTACCCGAAGCCGAGCTTCAACATTTCATTCTGTTTGGACCAGTGGGGCCAAAGATTACATTTAGAGGACTAGAAACAAAAACACAATAAAATGAAATCAACGCCTTTCTTATTGGGGTCTACATAAACTGATAAATGCCGTTTTTTTTGGTTTTTTTTTAAAGACTTGACGATTTTGCAGCCTCCTTGAGAATATAATGTAACCCCTAAGGATGGACCAATAACCATAAAATAGTGTGCAATTTGACTGCATAAATTGGGGGTGTATTTAGTAAAGTGTCATTGCTTTGTACTTTTCAGGCCCAGGAATCACAGGCCGGGTTCCCTTCCCATAATGAGTGCATTTGCAAGAACTAGAAATCCAGTGTCTTCGCCTTCACAACAGAATGGGACAGATAAAGGTATAGTTTAAACGCCCAGAAATAATTGGTTTTCAATTGTTTAGCTTCTTATACGGCTGATACAAACAGTATTATAACGGGCTCATACAATGAAGAATTCATTCAGAGAAATAAAACTGTGAGTTATTTATGTTTAGTGGTACTATGGTAGTTTCTAATACGATCATGCGCTTCCTAATACCTGTCTCATTAATACAGTCAGCCCATTGTGATTATACTTGCCTCCAGCAATACTCTGAATATCAGGTTCAGACAGGTTTTGTTATACTATTTATAGCTGATTTCTGAAAACAAGTGCATAGGTCATAATTGTGTGTGTGCATACATAATTAATCATGAGAAAGATTAATTCAATATAGCAGACGCAAAAGTACATATTCGCTTCTTTTAAAACTTTTTGTTTGGGGGGTGGGCGGGGGACAAATCAATATTTCCCTTCGATGTTTTAAATTGACTCTTAAACACGCAAAAAGTCCTTGTTACAAAAGCTGCTACCTCAAACTGCTATATTCTGTTATTTGGGTGCTTTTTACTGACGCTAACATATGAGAGATACTATGGCTAAAGGCAATAGACAGATGATAGTCTGACATGGATTCAAGTTAACTCTGGTCAAGTTTAGTGTTATTTTTTTTCTTTTTCTTACAGATGGAGAAAACAGAAGAGACTATGACAGGGATCCAAATGGAACCTCTCTCCATGCTGACCCCGCCCATCAACAGCTCATGTCTCGTGTTCTGAGCCCAGCGCTCTCGGTACCAGGTGGACTTCACGCAGTACCACTCACCACAGGGAGACCAAGTCCGCCTCACGAACTGCGGCTAGACCCGCACCCCCAGCCCCCAGAGACCCTCCACCATCACCCATACAAATACCCGACCTCCTATGACCACTACTTGGGTGCCAAGACCCGGCCAACGCCCTACCCACTGTCCAGCATCAGAGGACACGGCTACCACCACCACCACATGAACCCAGGTGCTGCCAACATGTACTCTGCTACTGGAGCTCCTACTAATTACGACTATGGTCCCAGATAACATTTAAAAAGGTGCAGTGGCATCCCAGCAGCAAAGGGATGATTGACGTGCATGTGCTCATGCTGTTGGGTAGCATAAGTGTTGGATTGAGTTACTGCTGATTTGAGGACAGTGTTTTCATGAGGATATGAGTACCCCCCACATATGAGGGTCTCAGAGGAGAATCCCCAGCATCGGAAAGACCCATTCAGAATAAGCACTGAGCTACTCGAGACTGCTGCAACGGCCAAAAAAAAGAAGGGGGGAGACAATGGCTGTTGATGGCCTTCCGGGAAATGAAACTGGTCGAACTAATGGTGACACTGGTCCCCAGTAGTGCTGTGGACGGTTACCCTGTCTTTGTCATCCAACATTTCCTGTTAGCAAAGCTATGCAGCAAAAGGAAAAGAGCTCCTCAACAGCCGCAATAAGAGATGGAAGATAGTCCCACAGGCTGGAGTGTATTTTCTACAGCGTCAGTTGCACTTTTCTTGCTTGTTAAAAGAAGCCATATGTTTTGTATGGAATTAAACTCCAGGCTGCCGCAGTGGAATGGACCTGGCTCCGCTATAGGAAATGTAACATTAAGTTTTATGTTCATACTGTTTCTTGTCAGTTTCCGAATAAGTAGCAACCCTCTGCTGGTTGGACTTCACTAGATCTATTTCAACCGTTTCTGCGAGAATTGGGGCGGTGTAAATGCATGATATAATTGTTTTCTGACCCACCACCACCCGATATCTATGGGGTATTTGAAGTGCATTAATTGATTTTTATTAAACAACCCTGGAGGCTTATATCGGTACACGTATAGTTTACTGCTAAAGGCACCATCAGTTTTAGATTCGAAAATGTGTCGTTTTTGAACGCATATAGGCGTCCCTGGCGATCCAAAGATAGCAAAGCATTGTTCCCAAAATATTAAACAACGTGATACAGACTGCAGTATAGGATTTGTGCAACAATATATGCCTGAAAAAAATTGCCATGACTTGTCTACCCGGTTTCCTCGCAAGGTTTCAACACCTTTTTAAAAAAGGGGAATGCATAGCGTTACTGTAAAAATGCTCTTTGACAGGCCAAGGTATTGTAATAGTTGAGTTTCTCCAGTGCAGTTATCACTTATACCTTAATTAGTGCCAAAGTTTTGATTTTAATGTTTAATGAAGTTGGTATATTTATTTCCTTGTGCTGATAGGCAACGCATACCGCTCTCTAAATATTGAAAAAGCCAAGAAAAACCAAAGAATGACATCTGCAAACATGAATGTAGATATTTGTAGATATTTGTAGATATATATAGAGATAGATCTTAATACTGTTTTAATGAAAAGATGTTGTTGAACAGTGACTTTTATAAATGCTTTTTGAAACAAATGGCCTGTTATTTCATTTTTATTTTATTTTTCTAAACAACATAAAAAAACAAAGCATATCAGTGTAATCACTCTCCAGACTTAGCACTGATTCGCTTTATATATGCATTGGATGATTGTTTTATTGGAGAGAACAGGAAAGAGAGTCAGACCTTTGCAGTTAATCTTTTTATTTGTTTTTCCAAATTTTCAAGTGTACAACATAGGTACAGACAGATACAACATATATATTGTTTCTCAAAAAACAATTAACAGAAGGTCAAAAAGGATGTTGCATTATTTTTTTTTTTTTAGTGTGTATAGTCATTGCATAACAGTCACATAAAATACAATCTGCTATAACATCGGGTATGTATTACTGTTAAGTTTCCAACAGATAGCGACACGAAGGCAGTACAGGCATTACTGAACTAGAGCGGATAGTTACATCTGAAGTTGGGAAAAGAATTGGGGATCCTAGGCTTGGGGGAAATAAGATCTCTGATATTTAGGTTTCAGGGGGTCTCTGTAATGAAGTGGGAGGGCATCCTTTTAAACATATGTAGGTGCAAAAGGGGGCCCATCTCTCTAAAAATGCTTTAGTGGTACCTGCAACAAAATGAGACATTTTAGTAAAACTGGCCAATTTCTCCATGGACATTAACCAGCCCTGAAAAGAAGGAATTATTGTAGACCGCCAATTTCTCAATAATGCTCTTCTAATCTCTACAGATGCCTGTATCAACCACAATTTGTATTGATATGGCAGCTTTAGGTTTTTAAGGGGGAGTCCCAGTATCCACAGGGAAGGTGACTGTGGCAGAGTGCAGTTTAAGATTCTGGAACAACATGTTATAATCTTCTCCCAAATGGGGCGGATTGGGGGGCAGTGCCAAAGAATATGGAGAAGGTCTGCACCCTGCACTCCGCATCTCCAGCACTTGTCCTCTTGGATTAGTCCCATTGTTTTTAATTGAGTTGGGGTGCAGTACCATAAGTGTTGCACTTTATTCTGTATCAGGAGACTATGTGGGTCAGAGCAGGCCTTTTTGGTAGTAGCCCAGCATGCAGCCCAGTCTTCATCTGATAAAGGAGTGTGGAGCATTTCTTGCCACTTACTCTGAGCTCTAATGGAGGGGTCTGGGGCTGAGTCCCTAGGTGTTGTGCATATTATACCAGCTAGGCCTTTCGACTTGTGTTGCCAGCTACCCAGAGGGAGCTGCTTTTTCTTCTGTTGGCTGCGTGTTTGGCATGAACAGTCCTTATGTAACCAGGTAGGGTAAGCATGCCTCAGTTGAAGGTACTTCCAAAAATCTTGCTGGGGTAGTAGATATCTTTCTTTTAAAAAAGTAAGTGCATTGAAAGTGAGATTGTCAGAACTAAGGATGTCTTTTAACCTAATAATCTGATTGTCCTTCCATTGAGGCCAATTTATTGGTTTCCCTTCAATTAGCCAGTTGGGATTATTCCAGAAGCACACTAGTGATTCAGGGCTCATACATGATTTGGTGATTTGACAGATTTTTTTGCCAGGCTCTATGTGCATTTTGAATAACCCTCCACTTTTTCAGGAAACCGGGCAGTGGCCCTCCCAGATAGGCCAACAAATCAGTCCCTCCCAATATCTCGTGTTCTAGGTCACACCATGCAGGTTTGTTTGGGCCCAGATCTTGGAATATACGGCAAGTTCTAGCTACTGAAAAAAACATAGGCATAGAGATGGAAATTAGGGAGCCCCCATCCCCCTTTGTTCCATGGAGCTCTTAATTTTGCCCTACTGTATCTTGGCTGAGCAGTGTCCCACAAAAAAATTGCCTATTAGGGAATCTAGTTTTTGTAACCATTTGCTGGGAAATTCTAGAGGCAGGTGGAACATGAGATAAATGATTCTCGGGGCAACCATCATCTTTACTGTAGCTATTTTCCCTGGCACGGTTAGGTTAAGGTGTTTCCATCTTTGTACCTCAGATTGTAACTGAGCAAATAGAGGGGGGATAGATTCTTGTCCATAATGGTCTGTAGATTAGAGGATATAAGCACTCCCAAGTATTTTATGCCCTTTGTGGCCCATGCTAGGCCAGTGTTTGCTACCATATGTGGAGAGGCAACTGCGTTTAGTGGGAGTACCTCTGTTTTGTTACCATTAATGCGAAGACCTGATATCTTTGTAAAGGAGTCAAGCAATGACAAGACTGAGGGTAAACTAGCCTGCAAGTCTTTAGTTAGGATGAGACAGTCATCCGCATAAAGCCTAGTGTGAGATGTAATCCCGCCTAGCTCCAGCCCTTGTATGTTTAGGTGCTCCCTGATAGCACATGCTAGAGTTTCAATCACCAGAACAAAAAGCATGGGCATCAAAGGACATCCTTGTCTAGTGCCCCATACAGGCTGAATGGTTCAGAAAGGGTACTATTAGTGAGGACCTTTGCAGTGGGGTTAGTGTATAGGATTTTAACCCAGGTGCTAAAAATAGAGCTAAAATTGAGGTGCTGCAGGGTGGCATGTAGAAATTCCCATTCCACTGAGTTGAAAGCTTTCTCAAAATTGACTGTAATAGATGCAGCTGGGGTGGGACTCGCCAATGCTCCCTGCTGTAATGTTACTAATGCTCGAAGATGGTCTGCGCTTACTCTGCCTTTAACGAATCCCACTTGGGAAGGATGAATTAAGTTGGGAAGCACTTTTTCTAATTGAGCTGCTAATGCTTTAGCCAGAATTTTCATATCCGCATTTATGAGTGAGATAGGCCTCTAGCTAGAGGGGAGAGATGGTTCCTTTTGTCGGCTGATGAGTGGGCTGGAGAGTCAGCACTATGCCAGGCCTGCACATGGACTAAACTAGCCATCCCATTCATTGAGAGACAGTACAAATTACAGATATCAATTGCAACATAGGTGATCAAACAGTAAGGTTGATACGAGCATACAATATACTTGTAGTAGAGTCGATTAGTACATAAGTGCAGAGTACAAACAACTGGCTGTGTACAGACTCATAGCTCTAGACATTGATCATACACACCAGGAGATTATAGGCAAGCAGGTGGAGAAGTTTTGAGAAGATTAGGTACAGTTCCCATTACAGACAGGAGGCTTGCAAAATATTTCCCTATATTGTCTTTTAAAGAGAGTAATGGTCTTGCATGAGAGTAGTGAGTGTTGGAGGTCATTCCACTTTTGTGGTGCTGTGAAGGAGAAGGATCTTCTTCCAACAGCTAGGCAAGTCTTGGGCAGACCCAGCATCAGGAGGTGTGAGGACCTGAGTGTTCATGAATAGGGTTTCAGGGTTAGTAGGTTAGATATACTAGGAGGATGTGGGAGGTGTATTAGCTTGAAGGTGGTGCAATATAGTGGGAGGTTAAGTCTGGCCATGAAAGATGGCCAACCCAAACTGTTCAGCATGTCACAGTGATGGGCGTGAGCTGGGGCCTTAATAGCAAATTGGGCAATTCTGTGATAGGCATTTTTTTAACCTTATATTTATGCTCCCTACTTGCCTCCTCTCTCCACTCTCCCAGACATCCTTTTCTGCAGGCTCCACTCTCATCGTGATCTGTCCCTAGAGCACCCAGTTCCACACTAGTTACTTCCGGTATACCCACTCCGGGTAGAGGTGAGGAGGGACCCCCATGCTTACCTCCCCAAACTGACATACTGTGTGTTGTGTAATTGGTACAGTGGAGTCTGTCTGACGAGCCTGGAGACCCCCCCCAAGTGGTGTCATTGCCTAGGAGCGACCAAGGTGTTTTTCCCTTGTTCTTTCCCCAGCCATCGGCGTGCAATGAGGGCCAATGAGCTAGGAGGCACACTGAGATGTGCCTCCTGCTCTGCCCCTCTGCTAACATCTGCCCAATACCCTTACTGCTTCTCCACCTACCTCACCTTCCACCCGGACTCCCCCAGATGGTGGTATTGCAGTGGGAGCATGCAGCTAACCCCTCCAGAGAAGGAGAGCAGCTGCTGGGTGTTCTATCCTTCTCCTCCTGGCTGATCCCCTGCAGCCTGTGCTCATTCCCAAACCCAGGTCACCAGTGTGATATGAGGTAAGGCATCCAGCGCCTCAGCCCTCAGCGCCACTGGGCCAGCCCCTATGATAGGCCATTTTGAGTTTGTTCAGGAGTGTAGTCTTAGAGGAGTGGATTATAGAGGCACCGTAGAAGAGGCCTGGGAGAAGGGTGGCAGAGGCAATAGTGCTTCTTGCACTACTTGAGAGGTAGGGAGCAGTGCTATATAGAAGGCCTAGTTTCTGATTAGTAGCCTTAGTGACACAAGTTATGTTCTCATCGAAGGATAAATGCTTGTCAAGTACTACACCCAGGTATTTAAAGGAAGTAACACTTGTGGGTTGAATGTTAGTGGATGTTTTGATTACCAGAGGGGCTGTGAGGTTGTATCAAAGCAGGTATGGTGGAACAACATGGATTTAGTCTTTTTTGTGTACAGAACTAGTAGGTTATTTTTAAACCATGTTTCTAGAGTCTGAAAGTCATATGCTAGGTCAGAGTTAATACTTGAGATATCACAGGAGGATCTATATAAGATGGCATCATCTGCATATAGCTGAACCAATGCCCCTCCACAATTCAGAGGAAGGTCATTAATGAATATTGAGAATAGGAGAGGCCCTAGAATTGATCCCTGGGGAACACCGTTGGTGATAGGAGATAAGGTTGAGATGGTACTGGCCCATTTGACACATTGAAAACTATTCTTTAAGTAGTTAGAGACCCAAAAGAGAGAGTTTTTGTCAAGACTAAGATGGCAAAGCTTAAAGATGAGAAGTGAGTGGTTGACTAGGTTGAATCCATTTGTTAGGATGGCAAAGACTGCACCCATGTCCATAGCCTGGAATACATCAGTGGTGACCCTCAGGAGAGCAGTTTCCATCCCATGTGATTTCCGAAAGCCATGCTGGTTACTAGTGAGGTCATTGACCTGTTCAAGGTAGGATGATAGTTGATTATAAAGTATTCTTTCTTGGATTTTAGCAATTGGACACAAGATAGATATGGGTCTATAGTTTTCGATACGGTTGGTCGGACCACTTTTATGTACTGCAACAACAACTGTGGTTTTCCATTTGTCTGGGATAGTTTACGTGAGGAAGGATCTATTGATTAGGCAGGAGATCAGGTAGGCAAGTGCAGGTGCACGTATTTTAAGAAATTTGGGTGGTAGGGAGTCAAACTCTGGTGAGTTGTCAGGGTTAAGTCCCCTTAGAAATTTAAAAACCTCTTTTCAGGAGGTAGTTTTTAAGTGGAAGAGTGGGTGTGGAAATTCTGGGTGGCTAGCTGGACAATTAACAGGAAGATCAGTTTTGTAGGCATCAAGGTCCTTAAAGAAGTGGTTCAGCCCTGCTGCTATCTCCATGGGTAAGGATAGTGTGGAGCCTTTTGCTGTCATTGATTGGGGGAAGATCCTTTCATTACCCTTAGGGAGTGCATTGATTTCATTCCAAAAACATTTGGGGTTGGAGAGTTGTTGTTCCTGTAGTGATAGGAGATGCTCCCTTTTGGCTTTGCCTGTCTTGGATTTACAAATATTGCATAGCTGGTGGTAGGTGTTCCAGTCACAGTGGAGTCTAGAGATTTTGAAGGCATGCCATACTTTGTCACGGGAGCGCATGAGGTGCCTCAGTTCCTGTGTGAGCCAGGGAGAGTGGGTGCCTTTTGATCTTCTTAGTTTGTGGGGAGCATGGTGTTCAAGGATGGAGGTGAAGGTATTGACCAGATATTCTAATGCTAGGTTTATGTCAGGAAGGGAGGTTATTAGTGACCAGTAAGCTGCAGTGAGACTTGAGCAGAAGGCTTTAGCAACAAAGCTGGTTAGGTCCCTAGTTTTTATGGATTTCTTTGGGGGGGTATGCGCGGAGAATTATTCTTCCAGATACAAAAAGTTGGAGAATGGTCACTGAGTGCATCAGGGAGGATTGCAGCAGCCTTAATAGAATTTTGATTATTAGCTGTTATACAATGGCAAGAAAGAATCTTGGACTGTGATTGGTCAGTTTGTGCCTGGACTCATGCGTTATCCCAGCACGACACCACAGGTTTAGTCTCAGCCTCACTGTGAACCTGTAGATGATGATGTGCTTGAGCACATTGATTGTTCCATCTGCTCTTAAAAAACAAAAATATTTTTTCCACACAAAATGTCTTTAAAATTATTTTTAATGCATTCCAGGGTGTGTGTCGTTTGGGATAACACCACGCCTGGGACATTGGACGCACTCGGCCTGCGGCCTCCTGCCCAACCCCCCCAGGCATGGCGTTATCCCAGCACGACACACACCCTGTCGTGCATTATTCCTTTAGTATGCAATCTAGGAGAGTGTGCTTACCTGACTTCATATTCAGTCTTGTGGGATTGTTGAGAAGTTGCTCCAATTTAGCGTCCAGTAGGGCAGCTTGGTACTGTGTTTTAAGAGGCCCAAACCAATTCAGGTTAAAATCATCACATATTATAGTGTCTTTCTTAGGGAGGGAGTCCAAACTAGGGAGGGAGTACATAACAGACATAGTAGACAACCTCAGAGGACGTGTGGCCCTATTTGCAGATGATTTGAAAATCTGCAATAGGGTGGACACAGTAGGGGGCACAGAATATATGACACAGGACCTGAGGACTCTGGGAGCAGTGGGCAGACACCTGGCAGCTCAATTACAATACCAAGAAGTGTGCAGTGATGCACATGGGCAGCAGAAACCTGCAGCTAGAATACACAATTTGGGGTGGGAGAAAACCAGGATCATGGATCAAGAAAGGGATCTGGTGATATTAGTCACCAGCGATTTAAGGGTGGGGAAGCAGTGCACCAGGACTGTTGGGAAGGCATATGGAATGCTGGCTAGTATAGGTAGGGGAATAACAAGCAGGAGAAAGGAGGTCCTGACACCCCTGTACCGAGCTCTGGTGAGGCCGCACTTCGAGTATGGTGTCCAGTTCTGGAGGCCTTACCTCTGAAAGGACATAAAGTTGGTGGAAAGGGTTCAGAGAAGAGCAACCAAGATAGTGCTGGGGATGGAGAACAAGCCGTATGAACAGAGATGCAAGGAACTGGGGTTCTACACACTGGAGTCTAGAAAGGATGGGGTGACTTGATAGAGACCTTTAAGTACATCAAGGGAATCTATAGAGTGGAGGTGGGGTGGTTATTTCATAGAAAGGCAGGCTACATAATGTGAGGGCACAGTCTGAGACTATGGGGGGGAACTTTAGGAGTAACGTGAGGGGCAGTTCTTCATTGAGAGGGTGGTGGAATTCTAGAACAGGCTGCCAGAGGAGGTGGTGGGGGCTGAAACTGCCTCAGGCTTCAAGAGAGCATGGGATAAGCACATGTGATAACTGGGAGGAGCCCCAAAAGGGAGGGGGTGGACTAAGGGGGGTGGGGCAGACTTGATGGGCCAAAGGGTCCTTGTCTGCTGTCAGTTTCTATGATTCTAAGCTCACTGATTAATTCACTATTCCATTGTGATTAGTCCAGCCTTCAAAACAGTGATTGCCACATGCCTGCATGCAAGATAACATTTCATCATGTAAGTTGTGAACCAAGATAACATGTTGATCTTGCACAATTTATTTTTACACCTGTTGTCTATATGTTTATCCAGTGCCATTCTTATGATAAAGCACAGTGTCACAGTTTCAGCCAGTGATATCTTGCAGGATATTGCAGGCACCAATGTAATCCAATGATAATTACTCCATTTTATCACACAGAACTGTGACATCTAATTACAGAGTGTTCTAGCCTAGTAGGCTGCAAAGTATGTATAGGGATTTGCATATTTACCCCATGACACTTTGCATTATGGGGGTATGTATGATATGGAGTGTGTGTGTGTATATGTGTATGTGTGTGTGTGTGCATGCACATGTGTGCACTGACAAATAGCAAGATAAAAAGTGTAATCTTGACCCAACATATTGTGGCAAGATAATATTATCTTGCAAAATTAGGCATGATGTAATGCATACCAAACCAACCAGACAGCAGCTTTCACAATGTTCATGACATCATAATACCCATGCACAGCACTGAAGCCAGCAGTTGAAATCAAAGAAAAACAGTAACATTTTTATACAAGCAGCAGATTTAAAAACTATAACTAGTAAAGTGATGTTGAATAAACTGAATATTCAAGAAACTAACTCTAAATATGTTGTTTATCATCACTTGTGAAGGGACAGGACTTTCATAACTCACTTATGGCCCTGCCCACTCACTCATGAAACTAAACTGCAGAGTCTGAGTCAGCCCATTGAAAATCCAATAACTATCTAGCTATCTGTCTGTCTGTCTATCTATCTATCTATCTATCTATCTATCTATCTATCTATCTATCTATCTATCTATGATGTGATGAGCTGATGTAACATATCAGAAATGTCTTCTTGAATTGTACTTGACTTCTGACCTCACGAGTGGCAAAGCCACAGATAAGGTCACAAGAGGTCAAGTAGAACAAAAGAAGATATTTCTGATAGCACACATTAGCTCATCTCATATTTGATGTATACAACAGGGCCCGAAAGTTCCATAAATAAAGCTGTAAACAAGTGGTTTTCTATTTCATTCATTATGTTTGTTTCTATGAATGGACTGCCTCTGAAGAATGTGTAGAGTAATGGTTGTCAAGGTAGCATTACTATGAGGTAGCATGGTATGTCATGTTGCTATTGGTCAATTATGAATAGGTCAATTGTGATGTATCTAATAGGTGATATCTTTGTATTCCAACAAATGATATCTTGAAACTTAACTCAAAGTTATGAAATGGGCATCAAAATTTAGACCTGCTGATTGGTCCATACCTGTGTGATATTCTGTCTAACGCACAGGAAAAAGGACCAGCAGTGGGCACTGATATAGGTGATGCTGCCCACTTCAGAATGTTAGCAAAACAAAACGCAGCCATCTTGTTTGTGCCAGAAGTGGTGCCAGCTGAACTATCCCAATCACTCGCTCGCTCTCCATCTTCAACCTGCCAGCCGGCCGAACGTTCCCTCAGCCTTGCACTCTTTAATTTTTTTTTTACTACCATTTCCGCGATAGTACAAACCAAAAAAAAAAAAACAACAACCAGGGACTACCACAATCTCTCTTCTGGAGTCAGTACATAAAAAGAAAACGGCTGCCACGATCTCTCTCCTGGCCCAGCTGCTCACTGGCTGTTTCAATTGCAGCTTCCATCACTCGTCTCCTTTATTTCTGGATGCACATTGAACTGAACAAACAGGGACTGGCACGATCACTCGTGCTCTCTCTCTCTCCTGGAGTCAGTTCATAAAAGGAAAACAGCTGCCACGATCTCCGTCCTGGACCGCCCGCTCACTGACTGTTCCAATTGCAACTTCCCTCACATAGCATATAATTTCTAATCTCTGTAAATGGAAAACTAATATCTCATATTCCTCTCATTCTCAAAATAAATCTGCGCCCAATTCTCTCACTCGCCTGGGGTGCCAGGACAACTACAGGGAAAAATACAAGTAAGGATGCCTTAGCAGGTCAAAACTACCAAGTCAGAAGTCCTCAACTCAAAGGAAAAAACAGGCAGAGGAACTATTTTGTTATAATGTAACACAAATATTTAATAATTTCACTATGAAATACTGTTAATTTTACTTATGGCATGCATCTATATTTTACATAACCATTTCATAAGCACAATAAGCCCCTCCAGGGTGTGTGTTAGACACTTTAACACATGGCTAGGAGGCTGGACGCATTCAGCCGGTGGCCTCGTGCCTCACTACGCCTCCTAGCCGTGTGTTAAAGTGTCTAACGCACACCCTGTCATGGCTTACTGCTTACATATCACCAGTTAGCTTTATAAATTTATACCCACACCTGCTGTATGGGGCTGGTAGTATAGCCTAGAGGTTAGAGAAATGAGGTGTGAACGAGCTTGGTACACCCAGCAGACTAAACCTGAGTTTGATTCTCACAACCTCCATTTGCATACTGTGTGACTCTGAGCAAGTCACTTAACCACCCAGTGCTCCCAGGTCACCCCAGAAAACAGGCACTTGTGCCTAGTGAGCCTTTCCCGGTTACCAAAGACTAAAATAAAATAAAAAAGATAAAAATGAGTAGATATGTATATTGCACGGTGGTTTGGACTTTTTCCCATTATAAAATCCATCAGATAGTTCCCCAAAGTGGATGACAATTAACACTACTTATGAAACTACAAAGCTTATTACAAAATAATGAACAACCTATTAATTAACTATTACAAGTGTGAACACAATATATACACATTATGACAAAACTACTAACATGCATAGCAACCACCCAAAATAACACATGTAACAACAACATACTCTCTACCTATATTGCAGCCCTAAAAGCTTCTCTAACTGCAGCCCCTGCAAAAAAAGAAACAATTCACCCCCCAAATCACTGCTAACCACTTTTGCTGCTATCTCAATATCACTTGCCAGGCTAACAGTCGCACATGGAAATCAAACTTAAACTGTGTACAAAAAGTGTCCCTGAGATACAAACTCAGCTCCCTCCCAATCATTACCAAGCACTTTTACTGCTGACTCCATATCACTTGCCAAGCTAACAGCCACACATGGAAATGAAAGTTAAATTGTATAAAAAAGTGTCTCTGAAATACAGACTCAGCTCCCCCACCATCACTACCAAGTACTTCTGCTGCTATCTCAATGTCACTTGTCAAACTGACAGCCACACATGGAAATCAAAGTTAAACTGTGTAAAAAAAGTGTCCCTGAGATACAAACTCAGCCCCCAAAACACTAAGCACCTTCGCTGCAGCCTCTGTATCACTTGCTAAACTAACAGCTACACATGGACATCAATGTTAAACCGTGTAAAATAAAATGTGCCCCAAATCACTTACTAAACAATGTAGCTGTCTCCTTCCACACTGCAATCCTTAAAAACACTAAAGGGAGAAACACTGGAACCACACCTCCTTTTATAGGTACTACGCAACAAAAACCTGAAAGAGTCAAAACTAGGTAGCCCAAACCAGAATGCTTTTTCTTAAAACCAAGCCAACATACTTCTTTCTTAAAGCCAAGCAGACCAACCTTACGTAATGTATACAACATTGGATAGGTAAGTGCCAGGTATTCCTGAAATATCACCATCTTGGGATCCAACAAGCTCATAAAAGCCACTCATCCTTTGGGTGTATGGTTTTATGGCTTGTTTGACCCCTCAGTGGAGATACAGTGGAGCCCTCTTAAGTGCACACCCTTGGGATACAAGTTTTTTGTGCACTTAAGCGGGCTGTGCATTTAACCAGAAAATCACGTCAAGGCACATTTTACTGTTTCTGTAATGCATTTTATTAAATACCAAGTGTTCAAGTGAAAATTACATTACTGCACAGTCCTACAGTACTGTACTACTTGTAAAAAATCAGTAATGTGCTTTGTGTGTTTCAGTATAAGATTCATAATTAAACAGAAGGCTAAAGTCAGTCTTTTCTTTTGACAAAACACATTTTCTTAATGTAGCCATGCTAGACAGCACTGCGGCTGCAGTTACTGTGGCCAAACAAAATGTTAAGGTGGACTGTTTAAGTTGGTACATGTACAAAATGTACTTAAAAGCTGGGTTGGACTGAAAATCAATAGGAAAAGTAAAAAAAAATGTGCATTTAACCGAAATGTGCACTTACATGTAGTGCACTTAAGTGGTAAATTTAACATTGGATGAATAGGAAAAAAATAGGGATATGGAAAAAATATGCATTTAAGCGGGATGTGCACTTATCCGATGTGCACTTAAGTGGTCTCCACTGTAGTTCCTCATATCTGACACCTACCTGTCAGATATTCTCTCTCTCTCTCTCTAAAGATATTTCTATTTCTGTATAGAACTATATATATATATATATATATATATATATATACACACAGTTGTCCCTCGTTATAGCGAATCCCGTTATAACGAATCCCGGTTGTAATGAACCGGCTGCTTGGCTCCATCAAAATATAGTAATGTTTTTGAACTTGCGGTATTTTGCATTTAGTTTTTTTTTGTGGTGGTTTCCAGAATAAAATGAGCCTCACTAGATCAACACTACATCAGAAGCATGTAAAAGCATGGCATGGCACTGCTACAGTATTCAGTAACTGATGTAGTGTGAAGTGTCAAAATTCAATATGACACAGTACTGCTCCCGGATCTGCTGTGGCTAATACTGCTCTAACACAGCATTTTTATGTTACAATCAGACCCCTGAGCACACAGATAAATAAATGAATTAAGCAATGCTGACGAGTTAAGCCACTTTGGACCAGCTGAACACATGGTTCGCCGAAGATTTTATTGCTACATCGGAAACATTGGAAACATGAGTGACTCTCCATATTATTGGAAATACAGGGGCAAGGTAGGGAAATTGCAGCGTCAGACTCAGATAATTATGACGATGTGACAGAAGCAACAAGTCATTTTGTTCATGCTACAGAGGGAGTAGCAGGATTAGAAGCTGGTCTACTGCAACTGAGACAGCAAATTACAGTATCCAGACCAAGAAATTTAACTTTTTCCCGGTATTACGAATCCTCGTTATAATGAACTTTCAATACAGCTCCAGAGGGGTTCGTTATAATGAGGGACAACTGTATATATATATATATATATATATATACACACATACATACATATATATAAAAGACAAAGAACCTCTGTGCACAAACACTGAGGCAAGGGTTACCCCAAAGGGCATTTGGCTGGGAAGCCAAGTTTCAAGAAAATACAAAATCACACATGCCCCCACAATGCAAAGCATCATGGGCTGCATATGCAAATCACCACAGAATGTTATGCTGGTCCAACTTGAAGCAGAATTGCATGGTGCCGAAAGGCCTCTCACACAGTTTGCAAAGGGTGCTAACAGAAGTATAACTGGGGAGCATTTTCTCCCATAGGGGAATACAATTATAATTCCCCATTATTACAGTGAATATGCGCTGGGTTTCCAGAGCTTCACGCATGCACCCGCCTCCACTCTCCACATACATGGCACTGGACACTTGGCCACTATTGACACCACCAGTAGCACTCAGCGGTAAATGATTTAAAAAAAAAAAGAAAGAAAGAAAGTTGCCTCTCAGCTGTTGAGTTTTCAGCTCCTTCATTAAACATGTAATCCTCGCCCGGTTAAACCCTCCCACTCAAAAAGTTTCAGTAGCTGCTCAGCCACAGACAATGGACAGCAGTTCCTCCCGACCTGACCATGGCTGTTTTATTTTATATAATTGCTGTGGCAAGAAAATGCTCCTCAGCAATTATATTAAATAAAACATGGGGTGGTGTGATTAACTCAAAATTTTACACACCCTCAGTGTTGAATGCTTAAATAAATCCCTCAAGCTTCGCTCTTGGGATTTATGTGGCATCCAACACCTTGAGTGTGTATAAAATCTCATTAAACACACCACCCCATGTATTAATCTATATATAATACACATGACAGGATGTGGGTAATTCTGAATTTTAAAATTGGGTAAACTAAATTAATACTAATAATCTTTCCAATTTGTGTTAATATTACAGCACAGCCATCAAGTATGAGTTTGTATTTGTTTCCCCAACTAGGACGCATCACTGAAGCCATGTCACTACACCCCCTTAATGACAGCTATTTTTCCCTCACTTATTCAGGCACTAAAAAATTAGCATAGCCATAAAGAAATTAATTAATTAAAGGCGGTTCCCTGTCATAATCCCCTCCCAACACAAATACACACATATAACAAAATAAAGAGTTATTCATAATTTGTATTGCTAGTGTTCCATTAACACTCTTTCATGTTTATCAGCTTACCAGGAAAATCTCTACTGCTTACCCAGCACAAATAAAGTAGAGGCCTACTATATTTAGCAACTTTTGTTGTGTGTGTGTGTGTGTGTGTGTGTGAAGGGGGTGAACATTCTGCAAGCAGAACTTGTGTTTCATGGTAAACATTCCATCTATTGAATGTGTGAAGAGACAGAAAAACAGGTCAGGGACTTTTTTTTTGTTAATTAGTGTTTTCCCCCCCAAATAAATTGATCTTACTTCAGAGCCCATTTTATGAGTACAGTAATATTCTCCATGACCTGCAAGCTGTACTATGCACCATGTGGTTGCCTGAAGTTAGGTATCTTTTACCTCATGCATTACATTACATCCATGTGTAATAATTATACCACAACCCATGTTCAATCATGTTTTACTGCTTATATAACTCTCCCCTCCAGCTGATTGTTTTTTTGTTTACAGGTGTGACCTGGGAGCATGAGGAAGTTAAGTGACTTGCTCAGGGCTACACAGTATGCAAGTGGGGGCTGTGGGATTCCAACTCAGGTCTCCAGGTTTGCAGCTCAGAGCCTTAAACCACTGTGCTATACTGCCTCCAGGCAGGCACAAATATGTAGCTGAGTGCCTTCACTCATGGATTCAGAAGAATTGTGATTTTATCTGATCAATAGATGAGAAGAATAAGATGTTGATAATCTATGTCCTCGGAAGTTTAAACGTTGTTTTCCGGAGGAAGGACTGTTGGTCCGAAAGCTAAAGCACTTTGTTCTTTTTGTTACATCTATGTTGGTCCATTAAAAGGTATCAAATAATTTGTTTCTGGATCTGTTCTTACAAGGACCAATACAGCAAAGACTAAATCTGTATGTTCAACCTCATGGGGCATGGCCAAAATAAACATGATGACTCAAGTCCCTGCTGAAACAACTTGGCGAGTACCCTGAGATTTGCTGCCCAAACAACAAAGCATTAGGAAGTAGCAAAGGCAGGGTATGACCACACCAGGGTGCAGCAGTGCCAAGGTCAAAATATAAAATTCAGGTAAAGTCTGAGGTATCGGCACCTGCTTAAAGACTGGAATACCACAACACAATTAAGAGCTCCTGAATGAACACACTTGACTTGCCATTTTGTACTTCCGAACAGTGAGAATCTTTTATTAAACATAAAGTGCCAACACAATGCTCAAAGGATAAAAAGAACTCACATTTTTAATTAGTTATGAAAATCTTAAGTAATCCATGTCCCAGCAGGTATGAGAGGTAACACTCAGGTAGAAGCCCCACCCCCACAATGTCAATGTCATCTGATGCATTTCACATGTGATGTGCTTTCTCAAAAACTGACATTGGATTATAGCTATCCCTTTTAAATATTAGAAATCTTAAAGTGACAGTACAAAACATGTTGAATGTTTGTGACTTCTATGAGAAACTGAAATGTGATCAGACCAAGAGGTTTAAAAATGTTATAGGCAGTTACCCGAATTTAGCTGAAGAGAAAAAATGGTTGCCCGCTCAGGTAATTGACTACCTAACTGTGGAACTTCCGTAGAGCCACCTTCTTTTGTTAACTGAAGGTTCATAAAGATTTAGTGAACCCTCCTGGGTGGCCAATCATATCAGAGAACAATTCTTTAACTGAACCACTAGCCAAATTCATAGATATTTACATTGCTGATTTGGTAAAAGTCATCCTATCATACATAAAATATACAGGGGATATATTATGAGTGTTAGACGATCTATACATTGAAGAAAATAGTATATTGGTCATGCTAGATGTGGCCTCATTATATACGAATATCACACATGTTGACTGCTTGGAAGCACTGAGATGTTATCTTGACTCCCATACTAATCTGAATCCTCCCACAGACGTTCTCATACAACTTTCAAATTAAATGTGTTGGAATTTAATTCTTTTTTCTATAAAAATGATTTCTATTTACAGAAAAAAGGAACTGCCATGGTTGTGAGTTTTGAAGCAAACTTTGCAAATGTATGCATGGCAAAATGGGAACAGGAAGTAATATGTAGTGAAAATAACCCTTTCCTCCACAAATTAGATTTTGTGGCAGAGGTTTATTGATGATGTATTCCTTGTGTGGAAAGGAGCTGAAGATTAATTATTAGAATTCATAAAATACTTGGAAATTAGTAACCAAATCTCAAATTTACTGTGGCATTCAGTTATAAGCAGATACATTTATTAGATCTTATTATTATGAAGGCTGGATGTGGGGGATCACCACAGACCTTTTTAGGAAGTTGAAGGACCATAATGCGTTGCTACTGGCCAGTAGTAACAATCTGCCCCCTGTTATTAAAGCAATAACTAAAGGATAAAATATCAGAACAAAACACAATTGTGGCACAGAGGATATATATGAAAAGAGAGCCAATGAACTGACTGTCAGATTACTAGACAGGGGATATGATGAGGGGCTTACACAAAAAGCCAGACATGAAGTTGATGGTATGTCCAGACATGATCTATTGCAAGAAAAAGTACAGAACAGAGATTGTGAGCCTCAACTTACCTTCGTAAGCACTTACAATCCCCAATCTTACCAAATAGCTGCGATAATAAAAAAAACATTAGCACATGGTACTACAGGTATGGTATGGTATGGTAAAATTTTATTTATACAGTGATAAAGCCATTAGGGTTCTGAAAATCCCTGTTCACAAGGCTTACCTGTTTACATAATATAAAAAACAGTTACAACTTTACAAATGTTTGTTACAATACAGAAATACAAAACATACAAAAATACAGATACGTTACAATTTTTACAATAACGTCAAAAACAGGTCCAAGGACAAAGAGACATTGATGCTGATGGCCCCAGAATTGTTTTTAGAAAGGGTAAAAGTATTAGGGATACTGTACTACTTTCTGTGCAACCCCTGGGACAAAACCCCTGCATGTGGTTACCTAGAAGAAACAGTAGTAGTAATAAGTGCAGTAACTGCAAAAACTAAAAGAGCATTTAAGATGAGAATTGGGGAGCACATTCACTCAATCGAAAATGGAGACACCACTAATTCCCTGGCTATGGATATATTAAGAGCTAGGAACAGGGATTAGCATGATTTTGTCTTTACAGGGATTGAAAAACCTATCATGACACGGGGGGGGGATTATGATAACATCCTCCTAAGGAGAGAGCAATATTGGATTTATTTTTTGAAAGCAATGGATAATTATGGTCTGAATGAAAGAACTGAAATTAAACCATTTTTGAAAAAATGAAATGACTGAACTGTAAATATTCTGAATAATGCATTCCTTTCTAGTATGATGTTTACCTTTTCTGTGGTCAGAGTGTCATTTTAAATGTCTTTTCTATCTCTCTTGCAGATTTGCAGCAGCGACTGCTACTTGTCAACTGCTAGTTTTATCCCTGAGTAAAACTATGTGCAATCATTACTAATCTTTTTTATATTCTTGTTTCCTTTTAGAGACGGAAGTTATCTTTTATGTATATATTCTTTATATGGGTATTTTCATGACTTTGATATGTATCATCACTTTATATTGCTTTTAGTAATTTTGTCCTTTGATCAGGTCCCTGTGGAAGTTTGCACTATATTTATCATGAACCACATTAGCAGTGGCCAATGTTTTAATGATTAAAGATAATATATTTAGATTTTAGCCCAGATATTCAAAGGGGTTGTGCATGGTGCAACAGGGTTGCGCATGCCCAATGTGCCCCAGTGTGATAGTCAAATGGGTAAGTTGTGCTGCACAAATCCTGATGCGCAAGGGCGCATTGGTATTGTATGTGGTGCAAATGCAGGGGGTGTGCCCATGCATAAGTGACACATCCCGATATTCAGCCCAGGATGTGTGGCGCATATGTTGGCACAACCCTGATGTGCAATGCATACGGGGGCGCAACATTGCACCCGTAAAAATGAGGAACAAATCCTGGCCACCCACAGGCGGGCTGCAGCATTGCAGGGCACAACACAGCACCCAACAGCTGTGGGTGGCCAGGGACATAGTCCGCAAACACCCACACCCTCCCGGTGGTCCAGTGGATCTCCCCCCATCATGCCCAATCACAGGCATCTGTACGGAATTATAGCACCACCACATTGTCCGATCACGGGCAGTAGTATCCCAAAGCCCATACCTGGTGGTTTATTGTTCCCCCCCAGTTCCACCTGATAGTGGGCATAAGATATGTACAGTACACCTGGTGGCCCAGTGGATCCCCCTCCCATCCCACCCACATAGGACCCAGCCACCCAGCTCCCCCCGTCATTGGCAGGTGGCAGCACCCCATCCGCATACTGCCCCGGAAGTGTTCATTCACATAACTGTGCCTGTGCAGTACAGTATGGCCTGTATGCCTATTGGTTCACAGTGTGGACCAATAAGCATATAGCACATACTGTACGCTGTCATGCAGTTGGCGGCCGGGTGGTTGTGGGTGGGGTGCTGCCACCCGCTGATGACAGGGGGAGCTGGGTGGCTAGGTCCTCTGTAGGTGGAATGGGAGAGGGGTCCACTGGGCCACCAGGTGTACTGTACATATCTCATGTCTGCAATTAGGTAGAATGGGGGAAACACTAGACCACCAGGTATGGGCTTTGTGATACTACTGCCCGCGATCAGGCAACACGGGATGGGGGTGCTATGATTCCGTACAGATGCCCATGATTGGGCATGACGGGGGGTCCACTGGACCACTGGGGTGCCATTGCATCTGCGGAGCCCACGTTCGGGCATGCATGTGGGGGGGCACTAGCACACCAGGGACACAGCGCCTGCTGCAGGAAGCTCCACAGGGCACCAGGTGCATTACACCAGGCTGCTCTGCACAACGCATGCAAATGGGGCCATAATGACATGCTAATGGACCCATTTGTGCTGTGCATATATTATGGCCCCATTTGCATGCCCTCTTCTGAATGTCATGGGTGATGCACACAGTGCAACTGCATTTGCACTGGAGCATTCCCGGTCCTCCCCTGTCCATGGGATGCGCTGGTGCATTGTACTTGCGAAATGAGCATTCTGTGCGATATTCAATGGTGATGAGCCATGGCGCATCTCCTTTGAATATCACCCTGTCCTGGCCCCGGTGCAGCTCGGTTGCACTGCACCCCCACTTGTGCTATTGCCTGGTGCAGTCTGAATATCCAGCCCTTTGGGTACCTTTAAGTACTTACAGATTCATTACATATTTTGTAGTGTCACTTTACAATTTCTGCTCTTTAAGAGGGATAGCTATAATCCAGCGTCAGCCTTTGAGAAAGCACATCACGTGCAAAACGCGTCAGTCATTGACGTTGTGGGGGTGGGGTTTCTACCTGAGTGTTACTTCCCATACCTGCTGGGACTTGGATTACTTGTATTTTTCATAACTAATTACCAGGGTGAGTTCTTTTTATCCTTTGAGCACTGTGTTGACACTTTATGTTTAATAAAAGATTCTCATTGTTTGGAAATACAAAATGGCAAGTCAAGTATGTTCATTTAGGTGCTTTTGATTCTGTTGTGATACTCCAGCCTTTAAGCAGGTTTCAGCCCCCCAGACTCTTCCCAAACAATAAAGGCAGAACAAATGCCATAAGGACACAATTCTATTACCATTTGTAGATTTCAGAAAATATCATTATCCTCAATGGCCACATTGATTGCTTGATGTTTCACAGAACAGACTACTTAATCATGAATGGTGGCCCTAATGATAAAAAAAGTCTGATACAGGAAACTACATATTTATACATAAAAATAATAGGTAAGCAACATAGCAAATATACATGCCAGGATTCTGCTTCCTAACTGTAAACATAGATTCTGCCAGTTCCTCACTCCATTCATGATGTAAACTTGCTGTCTGAAAATAGAAAATGCAATCACAAAGAAAGAACATAAAATCCAAATGAGAACACAATGCCATATACTGACTCTTCTTAACTATTGTATGAGAGAGACACACATACATTATTATATCCTGTTTAAAAAAGGAACTAACAACAGGTATTACGAACATACGAAGAATGCCGGCAGATACAGACCTAATGGTCTACCTAGTCTGCTCAAGTGGGCAGCTAGAAGTCTGTTACACTGCAGCTGCTCCCCCACCCACATATCCAATTTCATGCCCATACTAGCTGTTACCCCTTCCTTAGTGCCTCATTGGTGACCTTCCCCCTGACTTTGTCCCATCTCCTCTTAAAACTGCCCACTGTCTTCAAGAATACCACCTCCTTAGGCAGTGTGTTCCACCCTGTCACCATTCTCTCTGTGAAATAGTGCTTTCTCATTTCCCTTTTAAATCTACCACCCTCCAACTTTAGATTGTGCCCCTTAGTGTCTCTCCCCTCTCCTGGGCATGATTCCTCTGGCAATACACCCCAGCATCTTATTAGCCTTAGCTGTCACTTTTCTGCACTGCGCTGAATGGTTCATTTGTTATGTTATTATCACCGCTAGATCTTTTTCTTCCTCTGTAGAGGATAACTGTACCCCAAATCAGTAATGATTCCTTGAGTTTGTTGCTCCCAAATGTATGACTTTGCACTTCTTTGCTTTGGGCCCCAGCTGCCACATTTCTGACCAGTGCTCAAGTCTAGCCAGATCATCCTATAGCCCCTGCCACCCCTCTGTGTCATACACCACTGCACCCAACTTTGTGTCATCTGCAAAAAGGCTGATCTTATTCTTAATCCCATGCAAGATGTCAACAATGAAAATTCCAAACAACACTGCACCAAGTACTGAGCCCTGTGGTACCCCACTGGTTACGGCTCTTGGAGATGAGAGTTCTCCCCCTTACAACTACCCTCTTCTTCCTGTCATTCAGCCAGTTCCTGATCCACTCCACCATTTTCTTCCCTGCTCCCTGGTATCTCAACTTGCTAATCAGTCTCCCATGTGGCACTGAATCAAAGGCCTTGCTGAAGTCTAGATACAAGACATCCACCACTTGGCCCCTGTTGAGCGTCCTAGTCACCCAGTCATAAAAGTCCACCAGGTTGGTCTGACAAGATCTTTCCGAGATAAACCCATGCTGTCTGTTGTCCTGGAGACCATTCACCTCCAGAAAGGTTACTAGCCTTCGCTTAAGGATAGTCTCCATTAACTTCCCCACAATGGATGTAAGGCTGACTGGTCTATAGTTGCCTGGTTCATCCTTGGGACCACTCTTGTCTTGACTATTAAAGTGCCCATGCTGGTGTCACTAATCTAGATAATGGATTATCTACATTTGTGACAGTAGCATAGGGTCTATAATATCATGAAGCAACTACATTAATATTGTTTTTTTCAATTTCCTCCTCAAAACAGTGTATGAATGTATATGTCTCTTTTCATTAATATGTTAAAGAATAGTATGTGTATGATATTGTGCACTCAGCTGAGTTTATATTCCTTTTTTTGTGATTGTGTTTTTCTAGTTTCAGGAAGCAAGTTTGCATCATGAATAGATGAATGAACTGATTGAACCTTTGTTTGCAGTTTGGAAACAGAATCCTTGTGTATATTTTTTGCATTAGCTACCAATTATGTTTATGTTTAATATATAGTTTCTTGAGTCAAAACTTGTTTTTTTACTGTTAGAACCCTAACTCATGATTAAGCAGTCTGTTCTGCAAAACATCAAGCAATCAAAGGGACCTTTAAGGATAATAAAGCCTTTTGAAATCTACAAGTTGAAATAAAGTTGTGTCCTTTTTGCACCTGTTATTACCACACAAACCACACACCCTAGAGTGTGCTATTGCTTTAAAAAATAAGTATACAGTAAAAAAAAAGACAAAGCATTTTAGGTTGAAAATGATTTTTAATTTTTCATTTTTAAACTAAGGAAAATGAGTAGTCTGTTAGATATTCAGCTACAATGTGATCTCCAAATAGATCATAATTGAGCATATGTACGGCAATCATTTTTAGTTCTAGGGGCGTGGATATGTTGTTCTAGCCACACTGTCTGGCAGGTACCTTGCCACTTTAAGATGGTCCGGAAAGTCTTCAAGCTGGCTCCTCCCACCCACCCAGGTGATGAAACTCTCAGCTCCGCCCCATGATGCCAGATCTTCCTTACTGCTTGGAAGCATCAGGTTCCCTCCTAAGCGCGCTCGTGTTTTACAGGCCCTGGCTCTAAAAACTTTGGATTTTTTTCCTAAACTTACTTTGAAACTCATTTGAGTATAGTCTTCACCCTCTTCCCTCGTGGCTGTGATGAAGGACAAGACCATCCCCGGGTTCTGCCGGTGCCTCTGCGGGCAGAAGATGTCGCACACTGACCCCCACACCGCGTGCATTTATTGCCTCAGCACGACCACGATCCACAGGCTTGCTAGATGTGTCTCTCCTTTTCTCCAACAGTGCTTGAAGACCACACTGCCTGACTCCAGCTGGGGCGACCAGAGAAATGGTACCTGCCGATCAAATCGAAGGAGACCCATTGGGTGGTGTCCAAGGCGGCGGGCTCTTCGGAACAACTGGAACAGCTTGAACAGCTCACAGCCCTCGAGGAGGAGGTGGCCCAGGCCACGTAGAGCTCCTCTTCAGCTTCGGCCTTTATTCTGCTCCAACTGGGCTCTTCTTACATGGCTTCCTTTCAGGAGCTGTGCCAGTCCCTCTTGACTAAAGGGGAGAGTCCTTCTGGGTCTCACACCCCTCGGTCCTGGAAGAAGGATCCAAAAAAAGGTAAGACCCACCATCGACGCTCTTGCGAGTGGGAGAGATCTCATTCTCTGGACCGTTGGCTCTTGACGTCAGTCGATGTTGCGGACCAGGCTGCTGGTTTCACGGTGTCCCAGTCAGACCAGCTGGCTGACACGGCTGTTGACGCAGCCGAGATTTTTCTCGAGCCCACTGACAGGTTGTCAACTGAGGAGGCTGACAACTCTCTCTCTCAGACACCTGTGCTTCTGGTGCCTTCTGAGGACTTGCCCAGACCACTGAGCCAAAGTCCCTGGCCCAGGACCCTGAACCAGAGGAGCAAAGGGTTTCCCCCGCTCCTTCCTTGGCCCGACAATGGCCCCACCGACGGTCGAGGTCTCAGTCTTGGTCCTACTCCACTCCGGAGAAATCCCACCAACATTGGCGGTCTCAGTCCTGACATTGCGGAAAGCAGTGCCACTGCTTTTCATCCTCATCCTCCTCAGCTGAGGAGAGGCTCCGGTGCAAGTTGCATCGGCACTATGAGGATCTCATGTGGCAAAGGCTCCTTTTGGCTGGCAGCAAGCCGACATCAGCTTCCATACCAGCAATTAAGTGGCTGTCACCCAAATGGCCGAAGCTGACTCCTGCCACCGGTTCCCCAGTCAAGGACCTGGTCCTGGCGCTGACAGCTCGGCCAAAACCGGCTGCCCCACCCATTGTGGTGGAAACACCACCTCCCCAGCCAAAGAATGGAGCGCTGACCAAGGATTCTCGGTTGGCTCAAGATTTGCCCCATCGGTTGTTGGTCACTCTTACCCCTCGATTGCCCTCGGTGAGTGGAGAGCGGCCAGGTGGTCACCAGCTGTATGTGGACTCTTTGGAGTCCAAAGACTCCTCATTGCATTCCCGTCCAGTTGACCTGGAATCCTCGGGGGGTCTTTCTGTGGACAAGAGCCCCACCTCGTTCCTTGGTATTCTTCAGCTCATCTCGGAGTCCACCAGGATGATGCTTGAACCTGTGCAGAAACAGGACAGATATCCCCTTACAGAGATTCTGGACAAGGGGAACCCCCCCATGGAGGCCTTCCCATAGCTGAGACCATTGTGGGCCCTGTGTTAGAACTCTGGCAGCACCCAGCCTCCTGCTGAGCACCATCGGCCAGGATGGCCTGCAAGTACGCAGTTCCTACTGGTGCTTTCTCTGGCTTCTTGAAGCACCCCTCAGCCGAGGGGTTGGTGACAGATTCTGTCTTCAGGTGCTCGGGCAACACGAGGGATGTGAACAAGCCCCCAGATAAGGAGTCCAAGAAAAGGGACTACTCAGGGAGAAAGGTGTATGTTGCCGCCTCTTTGGGCCTTCATCAGGCCAGTTCAGCTGTTATGATGGCACACTTCTCTCATACCTTGTTGGGCTCCCTGGATGAGGTGCTCCCTCATCTCCCAGCTGACCTCCAGACCACAGTCAAGCAGGTCTGGGATCAGGGTAGGGTGGTGGCAAAGCAGCAGCTCCAGATGGCTCTGGACATTGGAGACTCTTGTGCCCGTTTGGTAGCGGGTGCAGTGGCCATGCACCACAGGGCTTGGTTGCAGATCTCGACCTTCATGGCAGACACCCAACACAAACTCGCAGATGTTCACTTTCTGGGCACTGACCTGTTTGGGCCTGGTGTGGAGGGCCACCTCCAGCGCACTGAAAAATCCAATGCCACCCTAGATTCAGTCACATCTTCACAGAAGAACAAAAGCCACCATCAGCAGTGTAAGCCCTTTCGTCCCTCTGCTCCTGCGGCAAGACCTGCCCAGCAGCACCAGTAGCAGGGCCAGCAGGCTCAAAACATGGTGCCCTAGAGCCAAGTCCATCGCTTTCTTGGTCAGGAAGCCTGGGGGGGAAGGGCCCCAGTGGCTCCTTGGCCAGTCACTCTTCCTCCAAGTCTGCCCAGTGATGGGTTGCGGGGTGCCACCCCCAACCTCATCTCACCTCCCCTGGGTCCCCCTGTTGGGGGCCGTCTCAGCCACTTCCTTTCCACCTGGTCCTCTATCGCCACAGACCACTGGGTGCTGGAAATGGTCGGCAGGGGCCTGCCTCTGGAGTTTGAGCAGGTCCCTCCCTTTCGAGCCCTCGCCTTGCGGGGGACAACTGGGTCCACAGCCACCCAGTTGGCTCTCTGAGATGACACTGACCAACTCCTCCACAAGGGGGTAATCAGCAAGGTTGTGGTTCCTCCTCCATGCCCAGGGTTTGTTTCCAGGTACTTCCTGGTTCCAAAATGGACAGGGGGCTGGCGCCCCATTCTTGATCTGCACAACATGAACAAGTTCCTAAGGCCATGCACCTTTCAGATGGTAACCCTGGCTCAGATAATACCATCTCTGGAGCTGGGCATGTGGTTCTGCTCCCTGGACCTCCAGGATGTGTTCTTTCATGTCCCAATCCATCCGTCTCATCAATGGTTCCTCCTCCTTTGGGCAGAGGGGAACCCTCTATGATTGTTGGGCCATGCCTTTTGGCCTCTCATCAGCTCTCAGGGTCTTCACCAAATGCATCACAGTGGTGGCAGCATTTCTGCAGCACTGAGGGGTCCGGGTCTACCCTTACCTGGATGACTGGCTGATAGCAGGTCCCTCCAGGTTGGAGGTGGAGCGGTCTGGAGATATGGCCCTCCAGACTTGCTCTCAACTCAGCCTCCTCATCAATGAGGCAAAGTCAGAACTCATGCCCTCACAGGTGATTCAGTTCATCGGGTGGAGCTCGACTCTCTCCTTGCCAGAGCCTGGCTCCAGGAGGACAGGGCTGAGGTCCTTTTCCTCCTCTGCTGATAACTGTGTCCAGTAGGTGCCAGTGTCAGATGTCAGGATTTAATTATGTAATGTGGTTGGATTGTCCAAAGAAGTGTCGAACAATGGGTTGTTGTGACAGAAACACACTACCTTTGGGCACCAACAGCCAATCACATTACAGCATTTTCCATCCTATTTTATAAATGTATATGAAAGGGCTATAATATAGAGGATAATGCCTGAGGATAGGTTGTTAATCATGCTGTAATCACCTTAAACAGTTGCCAGGATGACTTAATAAACCTCAAGAGTGTAGCTAGAGAGGTTTACCGTCATCATGGCAACCGCGACAGGTGATTTCAGTGAGGCTGACAACCGATCCTCAGGTATTATTTTTTATAGTGAATGGGGTACAAATGCGAGTGAAGACAGCCGGGCCCATACTTTTTTGTTCTTTTTTCCCATTATGTCAATCTCCATAAGGGCAGCTCTCACTGCCATGGCCGTTCGTTGTGAGCTGCTACCTTCAAATGCACACATGCACAGATCAGCTTCAGCTGTAATCCCATTGCTATGGTGTACTCAGGAGGGGCTAACAACACCCTGATGTCATAGCGATGGGATTACAAAAAAATAACATTGCTGATTTTGACAGGTAATAATGCTTTCCCATACATTACAATCCAACCTTCCTGTAGCACTCTAATACCATATTTTCAGTTCTTAAGCAGTAAACCTAACCTGAACTGCATCTACAATATTTCTGCCACTTTCTTCCAGTCACCTCGAACACTGAGAGCATGTTTATACAACTATTATCATTTATTTTAACAATTGTCCTAATTTGGAAAATGTGATGTCTTGGTAGGCAAGAAATTTAATGAGGCATGCATTTTCTGCCTTCTTGTGAGGATTTGAGCAAAACATCAAACTATTTTACTATGTAAGCTCCCACTGTAGACCGCATACTTTGATTGTCTGAAATGTGATCCACCTGGAGAAAGATATGGCCCTTTAATGTATTTATACTTAAATATTTAGCTTTGTGAATAGTTGGATTTTATTCAGGAGAAAACCATAACCAACAGGAGGAAAGACCAAATCCAAAAATAATATTGTAAAAGGAAATGAGGAAGAACATATAGTTTGATCGTATGCAACTTATAAGACTAATAGTTCAACACTCAACAGCCGTTTCAGTGTTTCTGCCTCATATGTTGTCTCAGCACAAAATGGAGAGTGTTAGAAAATATTTATTAATAAGTGTCTCTGCTGGAAATTTTCCTGAGGGCACCAAACAATGGCATGTAACACATTACATGATTTTACCTGCAGTAAAATAAAGAGAGGGGTAGTTAAACGTGCTATAAAAAGATGAGCTGTTAACAATCTTCTAAGAGAATATAGGGAACATGTCTATTAGCTAATTATGTGGATGACGTTCCACATGTGTTACCACAGACAAGACAAGACAAGGGCACCTAGACGGGGTCATCAACAGGTGCTTGCCAGAAGGTACAGCAAGATCATTAAAGCACTAGTAGCACTAAAAATAGCAAGAACTTTTTTTTTCTCTGACAGTTTTAAAGTAGTCAGTTCTTACTTTTCATTTCTGAAGGATTTTCTTTTTTCTTTTGCTCATTAGACAGTTTTCTATCTGATAGTGTTAGGTGTGATGGGAAGAGCAATGCTTTGCATGGCAGCTGACGTACCTAATTCTGTTCCCCTTCATACCTCAGCAGTATTGTGAGCTCATTCACTTGAACATCATAAGTGGCCGATCTGGCAGCAGGTAATTGGTTCTGGCTCTTCCTGAGTAGTTGCGATGTCACAGGCAGTGAAGTCACAATGCTGATGAGGTATGAAGAGTAACAGAACTAGTTATGTCAGCCTCCATGTAGAGCGCTGTTCCACACGTCACATCTGGTACTGTCAGGAAGAACATCTTCTAAATAGTAAATAGAAAAATAAAATGTTCAACAGATATAAAAAACAATAGTTGACTACTTTTAAAAGTTAATATTAATTTTAGGCAGTACACTAGCTCTTTCAGGAATATAGAGCTTGGAGATATAACAGCACACAATTCAGTTAAATTCTTTATTCACATTTTTATATATTATTTTGCTCCTACGTCCAAGACCTCCCACCAGCCCTGTGCTACCTCCAAGTCTCTCACTGTTTCTGCCAACCTTTGCACTTACTCCATGGTTTTTGCCCCATGGCAGGGTTGTTGAGGTACCCCAAGTCCCTCTGAGGTCTGAATCCAGTCTGTGAGTGGTCAGGTGACCAGTTTGTGATACCACCTGTCACCCAGCCATGACGGGAGTCAAATAGCCTCCCACCCTGGAGGAAGGGGTTGTCCTCTGGGATGCTTAAGCTAGCTACCCTCCACTGATGTTCCTATGATCGTATTAAGTTTCTGAACCCAGATCACCAGCATCATGAGCAGCAACCCTGCCACTGCAGTAATGGGTTATATCACTCTTTATTTACTTAACCAGGTGTGATGAAAAGAAACCACTGAGAACAAGTCCTTACTTCTAATGGTGGCCTGGCCAAGAGGCTCACAGAACTCATAGGTTCCAGGGACAAAGCACAACAGGGAAAGAGGATAATTTAAGTTAGATAGATAGATAGATAGATAGATAGATAGACAGACAGACAGACAGACAGACAGACAGACAGATAGATAGATAGATAGATAGATAGATAGACAGACAGACAGGCAGACAGATATGTAGATAGATCAACAGACAGACAGACACAGACAGGCAGGTAGATAGATAGACAGACAGGCAGATATGTAGATAGATCGACAGACAGATAGACACAAACAGGCAGATTGACAGACAGATAGATAGAGAGAGAGATAGAGAGATAGATAGCTAGATAGATAAATAGATAGACAGATAGATAGATAGAGAGATAGAGAGATAGATAAATAGATAGACAGACAGACAGACAGACAGACAGACAGATAGATAGATAGATGGATAGATGGATGCACCCCCCCACACACACACACACGCTTCAAGCTGTACAGTGACTTACCAGTGTTGATGCCCTGCATGGGGTGAACATGGCACAGGCTGGTCCTATTTCTAGGAGTACATGTTTTATGCTCACCAGGAACCCCTTGCTCTCTATAACTGTAGGTTTTTTGATACTCCTACGGGAGACGCTGGATGTGGGCACCAGACAGGGTGAGAAAGAGCAACACTGGCAATAGAAATTTCAAATACTTGACTTTGCTGGGACAGATGAGCAATTAATTTTGGCACCATTTATGCATTCTGGTCCACGGACCCAAATCATACAGCTTCTACATAGTTAATTATGGTACTCTCAACAGCTCCTTCATGATGGTTTGGGTCCCACTACTGCATCCTGTGGTAAGACCGCTGACTTGTCCAAGACTCTCCCTCTCACTGTTCTGTTCTAGCATCTCAGTGTCATACCTGTTCCAAACTTTGCTACCTTTCTTGACCCTCTACATGAGCCCTCTCGTTACTTGGGCTTAAATTGGCATGGCAATACGGTGCCCAAGTGTTCAGAATGAAAATTCTTGTTTATGGGCCCACCAAACTGGCACTCCCACACTTGGGCTTGGTGTCTTCCATTTTTGCCATAATAAATGACTGTGGTTCATGAATATGGCTAAGTGAGCCTGTATTTACCCTGTATTTACATTTTTTTACTTCTCTGAGAGTGCACTTTTCACCTTTCTTTGCATGTCACAAGGCTAGTAGCCTCATACCTGCACTGCCCATTTGTATCTCAAAGATGTGTTATATAATGTGGTTCACTCCCACACCATGCCCTGGTACCCTGGAATGCCCCATGGCCCCACATGGCAAGTCCAGCATCAGCCAGAACTTGCAACCTGATCATGTTCTCAGCTGTTTTGCTTGTTTCTCAGTTTCAATTATTTTCTTTGTGTAGGATGTAGTACATTTCTCACAACAGTAGTGCTTTAAGCAGTTGGGTTATGTAGGACCTTGAAACCTTTTCTTGATGTTTGCCATGCATTAAAGTGAAACACAATTTAATGCAGCAAGCCCACTACCCAATGGACAAACTTCTGATTAGGGGTTTCACTTGAAAACAATGTATTACCATGTAGAAGCTTTATACTAGTTTGTAACCCTCCCCGTATATAAACAATGGCCAAGTGTGCAGCACCATTTCGAGTAGCAGTGTAGCTCCGCATGGCTCACTTGTATGCATTTAATACAAGCGACCTGCACCTGTGCTGATACTCGAAATGGCACTGTATGTCGGTGGTTTACATACTGGGGGGATTTACAAACTAATGTAAAGATACTGCAAGGTAATAAGAACATTTTATTTCAAGTGAATCCCCTAACTGAGGGATTATGTGTTGGGTGGTGGGTTTAGTGCTTTAAATAGTATTTTCCTTTACACATTTTGTTCATATTGGACTTTTTCGTGATGTTTTTTGACATGTGCATGTGTACTGAGTTGAATAACTTCTTAAGCACCCTATGCTATTCAGTGTACAGCACAGGAAACTAAAGTGTATGGCCATAAAAATGGTTTACCTATAGCGGGGTGACATCCCCGACAGCGACAGACACAATGCCGAGTGTCGGCATTGTGCTGTCAGGCATGTGTATGTATTTCTAGCAGGGGACTGTGTCCCCCAAACCCCCCACACCCCCCCTGCAGTTTCTATATATACAACTCTTGAGTTGGAGTTGTCTCGGGAAGGGGGAAAAACACCAGGCGATGCAGTGCCGGTGCCAGTGGAGACAATCACAGTTACCCGAAGTTGTTGCTCAAATTCTGTTACTGTGATGGTCTTCATTCTTGTGGTTTCACTGTGTGGTCAGCATATCCATAAAAACATACTATGTACATTGTAATGGAAAAGACACCTGGGCACCAGATCCCCACTGTAATTTGTTGTGAAGTCAATATAGTGAAAGTAGAAATGGCTATGCACTATTAATAGCTATGTACCATTAAGAGCAGAGTGAAATTGAGTACATAGTTTTGGTATATAGCTGAAAGAGTATGTGTGGGTTTGCTCATTGGGCCAGTTCCAAGCTGGCTGTCTGGTGTGGTGGTTAAGTAACTGCCTTTGTGTCGGGTGACCCGGGTTTGGGACTGGTTGTGGGCATACTGTTTTTTTTTTAAATTTTATAGAACTATAAAGCATTTTGATAAATATCTTGTACTGTGTCTTGTTACCTTGCCTTCCCGACATTGTTCCCACTCCCACCTGTAGGTTCCTCCAATGTTCTCCTCCTGCCAAAAATCTGTCTCTCAGTGTAGCCCCCTCCTGAGTTTTTCCCTTTTCCACAGTATCAACCCCTCCAAAGTTGATTATTTTAAGTTTGGGTGGCATGGGGGCAATGTCCCCCAAAGGGGGATGCGGGGGGCATAGCCCCACCATAAAACATATATTTGGCTTCTTTGTCCTTAGCTAATTCAGCACCAGTAGCTGTTCCTGCAAGGTGCTGTAGTGCACATTGCCATTTTCATTTTCGGCGATGTGCACTCGCTGTGTTTGTAATCTCTGTTTTTTTTACTATTATGACATAGAACCATTAAAAATAATAAAACATACCAAATCAGGGACCTATAAGGTCCTTTTGCATATTCCTTTGTGGATCTATTGTGGTTTTTGAGCTGTTTGGTGTTTTAGTCATGGTTATTTAATTTAAAAAAAATTTCTTTTTTCTTTCCTGTTATCAGCTTGTGCCTTGTATTTTGGCCATTTAAACATTTATTTATTGCAGAACACTCTTGTTTTAGGACTCCTGTTACATTTCTAATTGTTGTTTTAGGGTGTGTTAAAAGGAATTTTTGTTTTGTATAGTGCCGTTTATTTTCTCTAATTTACTCCCATTTATACTTCTTCCCAGTGCTCCCAGTTTGCCCCTGTAAATGGGCCTTGTACCCAGTGGGCCTTACCTGATTACCAAAGAAAAATAATAATAATAAAAAAATACCATAGAAGGATTTGTTAGTTTGTATATAGTGGCAGTGTGAGTGCCTGTAGTGGACAGGGCTCTAGGGTCTCACCTGGTTATTGAAGAGTAAATAAAATATACCACCTTATCAGGTCCATCTTGTAAATGAACCTTGCTCAATGATGTTTGCCTGAATAAATAAAGATTTGATTGATTGATTGATTGAAAATAACAAAAAATAGTACACACAGCCACATTGTAAGTGTCCATAGTGGGATTCAAACCTAGGCATCTAGGCTCTCATCTGTGTGCACCAAGTGCTAAGCAGAACATCTAGTGCCTTTTAACTGCACTATCCCAAAGCACTTTGCAATCCAGGAGAGGGAGAGGAAAGAGTCAATCTGCCGCTAAGACATACTTTCCATTTGCTGTACTTTACTCTTACTTGTATACTGCTTCCCAGTGCTCGCAGGTCACCCCTGTAAACTGGCTTTGCACTCAGTGGGTATAACCTGTTTACCAAAGAACAATAATAAAAATGTAAAGAAAAACATAAAAAATAGCTCATACAATGACACCGTAAATGTCTAGAGCAGGATACAAACCTAGGGGCGCTATGTTCTCATCTGGTTATCAAAGATTAAATAAAAAAAAGCTGAAAACTATTTGTCAGCTAGTATACAGCAGTTACACTCTACCGCACTGTGAGTAAGTATCCGTAGTGGGATTCAGACCTAAGCCTCTAGGTTCAATGGGCCTATGTAACTTGGTATAGTGTTATGCTTGTGTAACTTAGATGACCTTTGGCTGTTCACCTTCTAACCATGGGATATACCACAATGTAGGGGTAAGAAGGCAAGGGTTATGTTAGTCGAGCGGTGTCCTTCATTAATCTGTAAGTGGCCATTCTTGATCTTAAAAATTAATAGGAAATCCAGCCCCATTCATTTCAATGGAGCGCACCCCCGCGCTCTCCCTGGTTACACGTCATTACATGCTTGAGTGCGGGGGGCGTGTCACCAGTGCCAGAGCTTTTAGAATCGGTCGGGCTGCCTACAGTAATTTAGAAATTATGAGTGAAAATACAAAGGTAGGAGGCAGCATTACTTTTTTATACCTAGCTGGAATAACTATCGCTGAGGGCAGCTACCACAATATGTGAGTAATTGCCCTAGATCAGAAACTTCCTTTAAAGGGTGCCTCCAAACTCACTCGGGCAGCTAAAGGGGCTCTTCCCATGACAGCCCCTACCTCTCGCTGCTGAGGTCTTAATTTCTACATCTAGAGGTGCCATCAGTATGGTTGATGACTGAAGGCCACCCGGGGTGAGGACATTCCCACTATGGGCCAGATGAGAAGGACCCTCTCCGAGTTTTGCATGCTCAAGATGCAGACTTCATAGGTGCAGAGCTAGACCATCAGCTACAGGCTAGCCTTGAGCCATGAAGGTAATGAACATGGTTGGCATGTCTCTGAAGTGGAGAGAAAGTAAAGTTGAGATGTAGCACTGGACCCGTACATGGGTCATGCTCGGATATTCGGTCATGATGGTTAGACCTTCACATAGGTTGGACTGAGCAATGGGGACCCTGACATGGGTCTAGATAAGGCAAATAGCAATATGTAACCACATGAGTGCATGCCAGCCAGGTCCATTAAGAAGCCACAGTAAAAGTGAATGGAATTTTATTGAATGGGAAAGATGGTAACGGCTGGGCAAAGCCCACAGCCAACAGTTAGGTAGGAGGAGGCTGCAAAGCCGGTATGTAAAGAGATGAGGTCCAAGAACAAAGAGCCTTGATATACTGATAGCATAATGCCATGAAGGCTGCTGTGTGCAAGTTATATGTAGTGCCATCGAGATGCGCTTAAAGCCTTGCCAACATGAGGAGAGAATATAAAATTGAGAAAGCAGTATGAGGACCCATGCATGGGCTGATTGCCTCAATGCCATGAAGGCAACATGGATTAGCAGCAGAAAGCCAGGTGAGCCAGTGACAGATAGAATTACTTGAAACATATAAAGCTGCTCCTGCTACTTGGAGCCACGATGCCTGCTGTGACAACGCAGTCCCCTGCCATGGGAAAAACAGAGAAGCAATGAACTAGGCACCATTGACACCAAACAGCTAATTAAAATGTAAGATTAAATAATTGATTACATGCCAGTGACTGTAGCTGAGCTGACAAGCGGTGGAGTAAAGTATACAGGCAGGTAATCACTGTTAGCTGGCCAAGTAAACATTAAGATAAATAAGTGAGTCAGTGCCAGCAGGTGTGGCTGGGCAGACATGTTGAGGGCAAAATACTTAGCAGGTAATTGTATAAATTCATACCAATGGTAGGGCAGGAAATACCAAAAGAGCACATGGCAGAGGAGCAGGAGGGGAAGAGATGGTGACAAGCCAGAGATATGCAGTCCACCAAAGCTGTGTGGACTGATCCAGGATGGAACAGCAAGCAAGCACTGAGCACAGCAGAGGAACTGGTGGGGAGGGAGCAGAGAGCGGTAGTCTGTAAGCAGAAGTAAACAGAACAGAAGGAGGGTGAACACGCCAGGAAAGGAGGCAGCAGCAAATGAACCACCAGCAGGAAACAACAGAAGGACCCCCCCAAAAAGGGGAGGGTGACAAGACAGGGGATGACACAAACAGAAGCAGGAGCCAGAACGGGGTGGCCAGAGCGAGCGGCAGTTCAGACAAAATACAAGGGAGCAGAAGGATACCACAGAGATGGGAGGGAGCAGGGAAACAGACAAAGAGCCATGAGTGGCAGCAAGAGAGGAAGTGGGGAGAATGGACAAATTGCCGATGGGCAAGCTGTAGAGGGGGCCAAGAGCAAGAGAAGGGAGGGTGAAGCAGAAGCAGCAGCCGGAGGTAGACAAAACAGAAGGAGGAGTGGGAGAAACCAAACCAAGAAGAAACACAAACCAAATATACGGAGGCACAAAGGAGCAGAAATGAACAGAGTCCAGTGCAGGGAGAGAAGGGAGTGACAGACCCTCTGTCCACAATGAGGAATGATCGTGAGATCAGGTAGGAGGAGTGGCATTTTATGACCCAAATGTGGGCGTGGTTAATAGCTCTGCCCCATTGAACTACAGGCATAGCCTTACAATTTTCACCTGTGCGCTCTAGCACTAGGCAAAACATTTAGTGCTTTTTAATTGCACTATTTCACAGCACATTACAGTCCAGGAGAGGGCTGGGGCAAGAGAATATGTCTGCCACTAAGATATACTGCTTGCTAATCATGTCACGGGAAAAAAACTGCAGAGGAGCTCTTAAAAGATATCATCAGCTCTGAGTTTTAGTTTGATTATTTTACTGATGCAGAGGTGGGTGGGGAGTGACTACTGCCCAAGCAATACTACCTCTGATGATACCATATCAAGTGATGCTGAAGAGTCCAGTGCAATACAGCTTTAAGGCCAAGTCTAAGTCCCCACAAGGATGTAAAGTGCATATGTGTGCCCAGTAGCAACTAAGAGCCCAAGCCTAAAAAGATAAAGCAGAAACACAGGCATCAGCGTGATTCTCAGCATAAGCAAGCATCCGAACACAAAAAGCAGAAGAAGTGTAAGAATCTGCCTATGCTTGTGCAGGTATTAGATCCTGAAATATTGCCCCAGAAAGAGGTCTCATGTAAGCCTTTGACAGAGTGGGAGGATACAATGCAAGTTGAGGGGTGTCACACAAATCATAAGCATACGCAAAAGCACCTGCCTGATTTTGTGACCCTACCAGACCAAGAAGGCCCTGCGTTTGAGATGGAGGCAGTAATGCAGGCTGAGGAAAGTTGCAAAAAATGCAAGTATTAGCAACTGTCTCAGGCAGAGACATTGCCTGAGCCTGAAAAATAATTACTTTTTGAGCATGCGTCTGCAACTCAGTTCAAGTGTAGAAAGCCGAAAAAAAGCCAAGAATTATCAGAGCCCCAAATTCTGCCTGAACAACAAGATCATTTTGAGCCTTCAACTCAGGGCACTCATAAAAAACAAAAACACAGGCATCAGCTCCAGCCCGAGGCATTGCTTGGGCCTCAAATGCTGCCCAATCAACAAGTCCCTAGAAGCCTACATTTTCTCATGCTGTGGTTCCTGCAATACAGGATGAGGGTAGGGGAAGAAAGCACAAAACAAAGTGCAAGCATCCATCTGAACCTGAATTAGACCCCAGCCTAGGCAAGAGCCTCAGCCAAAAAAGTGCAAACCAAAGCGCAAGCAGTTTCCTGAGTCTGACACACTATCCGAGCCTGAAACTCTGCCCAAACAAGATACCCTGCTTCAGCATGACTCACTTGCTGAGCCTGATTGTCTGCCTGTGTATGGTATTACTCCCTACCTGAGCCTGATCTTTTGCCTGAACCTGATGTGCTGCCTGAGCCTGATGCCCTGCCTGAGCCTGATGTGCTGCCTGAGCCTGATGCCCTGCCTGAACCTGATGCCCTGCCTGTGCCTGATGTGCTGCCTGAGCCTGATGCCTTGCCTGTGCCTGATGCCTTGCCTGAGCCTGATGTGCTGCCTGAGCCTGATGCCCTGCCTGAGCCTGATGTGCTGCCTGAGCCTGATGTGCTGCCTGAGCCTGATGCCCTGCCTGTGCCTGATGTGCTGCCTGAGCCTGATGCCCTGCCTGAACCTGATGCCCTGCCTGTGCCTGATGTGCTGCCTGAGCCTGATGCCTTGCCTGTGCCTGATGCCTTGCCTGAGCCTGATGCCCTGCCTGAGCCTGATGTGCTGCCTGAGCCTGATGCCCTGCCTGAACCTGATTCCTTGCCTGAGCCTGATGCCCTACCTGAGCCTGATGTGCTGCCTGAACCTGATGCCCTGCCTGAGCCTGATGTGCTGCCTGAGCCTGATGCCTTGCCTGAACCTGATGTCCTGCCTGAACCTGATGCCTTGCCTGAGCCTGATGCCCTACCTGAGCCTGACACTCTGCCCAAGACTGACACTCTTCCCAAGTCTGTTGTCTTACCTGAGGGAGCTACTCAGCTTGACCATGATGCACTGTCTCAGCCTGACACCTTGCTAGAGTATGTGCCCTTACCCATCTGTAGTGCCACTGTCTCAAACAAATTTGGTCCTCTGGCAATGCCTGACTCTGAAATGGCTGTCCTAGTGCTAGCTACAGGCCATGGCAAGCATCACAGTGGTTACACTCCTGTTTACCAATGGAATTCCCCAAATATGGAAAAACTGTTTGTTCCCCCATTTACTGGTAATGCAGGTGTCTGTGCTGACACAAAGGTGTCTGTGTCTGCCACTACTATAGCACTTAGTCGCATTACAACATCCCTAATTAAAAACTGTCGGTTGCTCACTGGTGCACACCGACGTACCCACACATGTGAACTCTATGCTGACTCAGGTTGGTTGCAACTCTCAAACCGGATAAAGTACCTTACCTGCCTGATGGCGAAAAAATCCACTCTGGGCCTCACTCCACCCTGTATCCAAGACCTATTATGCCAGAGCGCTAGCACCCGTTTTACCAGAAGATCAGAACACCAGCATCTCCAAGTCCCCCGATGCCGGACTTCTCAGGGACAAAGATCATTTGCCTATCATGCCCCCAGCTGGCTAAATGCCTTCAGCACTCATATTACTGCCTCCACCTCTCTAGGTATTTTCAAATCAAGGCTTTTCTCTCACCTTGCCACCTCCAGCTCCTGTGACTGCCCTGATTAAACCTCCTATTTTCTCACTACCCACCCTGTCCTGTTATTTGACAAAGACATGTTTGGGAACCTTTTCTCCTGCTATTGTCTGCTCCCCACACCTTTCACTTACCCTCTCTGTTCTGGACTTTTTCCTATTTGTTTCTCCTAATCTGGCATGACCTCTTTCTTGTAATAATAATGTGATTATTGATATCTCATGTTCTTTTGCACAAATGATTTGATATGTATTTGTATATGTTTTCTTGCTCTTGACACAACACAAATTGTTGTGTTATCTATGTAACCTTTTGTACTGTACCTAATTGACGTGGAACCTTTGTAAAAGAGCCTCTGGCTCAAAGGTAGTAATTCCTAGAACAATAAACAACCATAAAAGGAGTTTACCCCATACAATATTTTCAGTTATTTTTTAGCAATGAAATAACTGTCCTATAAATTGGTGCAAACACATTTATATGCAGATCAGTTTTTGGCTAAGTATGGGGACAAGCTAAAACCACATGCAGGGGCTCACTAGCGGAGTCCTACAAACTTAGAGGAAATTAAAAGATTCTGGGGGTTGACAGTGGAAGGAGGGATAGTGAAAAAACCCACTATCAGCATGTACTGGTCCACTCATCCTGCTCACCGCCCCCCCCCCCGCACCGTTTCCAGCTGTAATGAGTAGGAACCTATTTCAGCTTCTGCTGAGGTCTATGCTCTTCAATGACAACCCTCAAGCATTGCCAAGGGACCATCCAGAAAATGCTAGACTTTTTAAATTAAGGCCAATTAACAATCACCTTTTTAAAATGTTTTCTGAGATGTACATGCCATCCCAAAACATCTCAGTGTGGATGAATCCATTCTGGTGGTGTTCAAAGGGGGAATAATATTCAAACAATGCCTTCCTCTTAAACATGCTTGATATGGAATTATTGTACAAACTCTGTGAAAGTTCCACTGGGTACACATACTGTTTCAGAATCTACACAGGAAAGGATGCCACACAGGATGTCCCAGGCTACACCCCCCCCCCCATGTCTGAACACCAATAAGAAAATTGTGTGGGACTTAATGCTTCTCTTGCTAAGCTCTGGCTACCACCTCTATGTAGATAATGTATACACTGGAATTCCTCTCTTTAATGTCCTATATCAATTTGATACAGTAGCTTATGGCACAATCAGGTCTAACGGGCAGGGATTTCCAAAAGAGGTGGCAGCCGGAAAGCAAAAATGTAGTGAGACCAGTGCTCTCCAACCTGGTGAACTACTGGCTGTAAAATTCACAGATGAAAAGGATGTGTACCTCCTGAGTATGAGATATTACTGTCCACAATGTCCCATGGAGCCTGGTCTGTGCCTGGAAGATTACTTTGAGAAATACCACACCAAGCTCATTTAATGGAATGACGAATTGATGGGTACAAAATTTCATGTTGTATAGGAGGAGAAGGCCAAAGCAGTCACTAGGTTAAAAACATTTTAGGAGAGATTATTTTCTTATCTCAGCACCCACAAACCTTTGTTGTTATTATTCTTTTGGTAATCAGGCAATGCCCTCTAGGCATAATGCCTGTTTTGGGCAACCGCAGAGCACCAGGGAAGTTAAGTGAACTACTCAGGGAGGTTGAAGGACTGAAATCCAGGTCTGCTGGATGTACCAAACTCATTCACAGCTTGTTATTCTATCCTCTAGGCTATACTACCAGCCCTTTGCTCAAGGAATCTCAGGCTATTGTTTATAATTGCAGGAGTCATATACAATTTCTTTTTAACTTATATTTTATGACATTTTCCAACATACACATGCAAATCATTCCCTTTAGAAACAGTTGTATTTGATGTTTGCACAGTAAAAATTAAAATTAATGCCACACATAGAGTTTTTTTTAACATTAGTTTAAAGTTGCTAAATGGGTCCAGAATGTTAAGTGCTCAACATTAATTTGCTGGCCTGTAGAAACCAAGGATAATATGTCATTATATGAAAAGTATTTATTTTACGAATCTTCAGAAAATAACATCCCCATACAAAGGGTCACTACACTTGATCATCCTATGAATTAGCCACAATAATATAAAACACAGAAAAATGTACAATTTTCACTCTTTTTCAACCTATGTCTGATCATTTTACATCCCATGGGCAAAATCACCCTATTTCTAATTCTGCCAGAGTATTCTAGTAATGCAAGTACCAGAGACATGCAATCTTATCATGGCATTCTGTCTACACCTGCCTATTATAATATGTCAATGTAGAAAACATTGTCATGCAGCACCTTATTGTCTGCATTTTCCACCCCCAGGAAACTTCAGTGCATTGCATTACCCAGGGAACAATACACTGTATATTGTTTTAAAGTGTACAAAATGACGATTTCAGTGTGATGTGTTAGAAAGTTCCCCCCAAATGTTTGCTATCCATAATCCTTCATTGAATTAGGATCCACAGCTAAAAATACTGAAAAAATGCAATATTTTGGCTCATTTCTACCTAATTATCTGACAGTCTCATTTTCAAGTACAAAATCCTCCTATCTTCAGCTTATTTATTTATTGATTGATTTAAAATTGATAACTGGGAGAGGCACACTGAGCCAGGACTCATTTTCTGGTGAGACCTGGGGGAAGGGAGAGAGGAGAAGCACAATTACAAATAAAATACAGCCAGGCAGGTGGTGGGTTTACAATGAGAAGGACATACAGAGCATAAATCGAGTGCAGTACAGACAAAATGGCAAAACATTGCACATGGAGGGCAGATGCATTAGCATACAAATCATCAGTGCAAACTGGGCAAACTCAAAGTGCATAGTGCCAGAGTGAAGGCAGGCTGAGCTGGTGCTGAAAGTAGGAGTCAAAATAGGTTGCTAAAAATCAGTGAAGTTGCCAGAACTATGCTGTTGGGGGAAGGAGTGGTAAAGGGTGATCAAAAGCCAGGCAAGAGTAAGAAAGAATTCAGGAAAAGGGTTGACAGGAGCAAGGGGGGAGGAGTTTTAGCTGGCATCTGATGGATAGGGAGGGAAGGAAGGGGAGGGAGCGATAGATATAGGAAGGTAACTAGCTCCAGAGGAAAGGGGTGGTATGAGAAAGCAGATTTCCCAGCTGAAGAGTGTGGGTGGGGAAGTCAGAATGTGCACAGGTCTCTTGAGCAAGGGAGGAAGGGGAGGGGAGGGGGGAGAGAAGAAGGGATAGGTATGAAGGAGGGACCCAAACCAGCATTTAGAGATGAGGGAAGCACAGTAGGACTGTCAACATGAGGGGAGAGGGAGGATGAATAAGGAGGAGTAAAGGGAGCAGTGCTGAGTATGAGAGAAGAGTTGGTGGCAAAGTAGCAGAAGGTGTTTGACGGGTGTCCAGTCTGGTAAGGGAGGTGGAGGGAACAGTGTTGTAAACCACATCAGCATAGTCAAAAACTAGAAGAACCATTTTGGTGACCAGCTACCAGTGAACCTTCAGAGAAAGGCAATCCTTATTGTGGTACAGGGCACTGAGTTTCCAGTGGAGTTTGGCATGGATGGCATCAATGTAGGCAGAGAAGTCAAGCCTGCTACCTAACCACACACTGAGGTACTTGGAAGTTGGGACTGTCACAAACGCACTCAGCAGATCAGGCCCTCTGCTCCCACAGTGCCAACCTCAGAGCACAATACTGTGAACAGTTAACAGACAGGGTAACCCTCCTGTCTGCTTTTGGATCCGAATCACCTTTAGTCTCAAGTTCTGGGGAGATTCAAACTGTGAATCTTATGCTAGCATACCCAAATGTACAGGCTCAGATACGTACCCTCTTCGGGGATTGGGGTACAATCTTTCACCAGGAGCACCCAGCCAGGCTTCCAAAATGAACCCTTTTAACTCTATAAGAGACCTTAGGTATATCCTTACCTTTTCCCAGTTTAGTAACACCATCAAGCCCTTCAAACAGCTGTCAGACTTAACCACGTATACATCAGATGCACAAAGAACTTGGAAGACACACCCAGGCAGTATCTTAAGAAAACGTACTTTACTAAAAGATGATAAAAATATGAAAAATGTAAACACAGAACAATAAATCAAAGAGCTCACAATCACATAAAAGAACCAGGGAAAAGTACAAAACAAACTCCTACCACAATACATTTAGACCTTTGCTGTCTAAGGTAGTTCCTCTGGAAGTGCTTTTTAAAGTTAGATCAGAGAGCTGTGTCTCTCTAGAGTCCCAAAATGATATGACAACATTTCAGACACAAGTATCAGTTTAAACTCTGAGTCTCCACACCCCTTCTGTGAGTCATCTAGCTCCTTTTAGAATATAAAATTACAAAAAATGATTTCCTATCAGGAGGTATTTTAAATAAGGTGCCACCAGAAGAAAAATACATTTCCTATATATAACTCCTTAATTACACATGTTTCCTTTGAACTTAGCCATCCCACACTGGCACCAATGTGTTAAAAAAACAACAGGAGACTTCCGGTGACGTCACCCACCGAATGGCTGCATAGAGAGGGAGCTCCTACTCATTCCACCAAATATCTCTCCCCAACTCAGTAAACAAAATCTAAAAATTAGCGTTTTCAATAGCGTGAATGAAGGGGAACAAAAATCAATCAAAACCGCGCTCGGAGAAACTACGAGAGAGGGCGGATGCAAAAGGATCTGATAAGAGGCCTTCCCGCAGTCACAGCACCTCTTCCCCAGACAGCATGGCTGAGGACCATGACCCGGACACAGATAGAGAAAGCGAAAGGCTCTTGCGGTCCAGATATGAGACCCTCCTCATGGAAATCAGACCTTTCCGAGCAGAAAATAAGAAGGAATTTACTGCACTCCAGAACAGACTGTCCGAGGTGGAGGGAAGGCCCGACCAATCAGAGGAAGCCACGGGAGAAGTAGCCGAAGAGACCCAGCGCTTACATCAAGCAGTCGATTTCCTGATTGATCAACATGACAAATGCCAAGAAAAGATAACAGACCTGGAGGCAAGGTCCCGGAGAGATAACCTCCGCATATACAGTTTGCCAGAGGACTCTGAGACTGGTAAGATGGAGGATTTCATAACGGACCTCCTTAGAGATGTCCTTGACCTCCCCACATCATTTCAGTTCAAAATTGAAAGAGCACATAGAGCCTTGTCAAGAAAACCTACGGATCAAACTGCCAGACCTCGCTCAATAGTTTTGAAACTTTCCAGTTTTAAGGACAAGGAAACGATCTTAAAAACAGCATGGGCAAAAGGAAATATCACATATAACTCAGCTAGACTATTTTTTGACAATGACTACCCCGCGGAAATTTTGAAAAAAAGATTAGCCTATGCCCCAATTCGCAAAGCTTTAAAAGAGAAAGGTATAAAATTTCATACCCCCTACCCGGCGAAATTGAGGATCTGCTGGGATTCTGGAAATGAAATATACTCGAGTCCAGAGGAAGCCATCATGGAACTGGAAAGAAGAGGATGGAGTTTCAAGTCAGGAAGTCTGGTCCCTCGCGAAAAGCGTCCCCCTCGTTTGCAATGGCAAAGCAATTCGAACTTGCGCTCAGGAACAGGCCGCCGAGGAGGTTTTCGCTCACTTCAGGAGGTGAAGAACTTTATTGAGAAAAATCGCTATTCTCCTACTGTTACAATGACTGACAACTGAGAAATCAACACCTGAACCAAAATGATCCAGGTACATGGCACGAGAACTTTTAAGGGCGCTGTGCTTACTCCTTAGACTGTCTGAAATTCCGATAAGGCAAAGCTGAGGAGAGACTTTAAGTTAATCAGCTCTTTTATTATTTGGCTGCACTTACTGCTGAAGCTGCATTTTTTCCCTGTCCACCTTTATTCCCTTGTTTGATGATTAAGACATTTTACTGAGCTAGAGAGGGAAGCATCAGTAATGTTATTTCTCCAAGGCAGTAATTTGATTTATTAGAGAATTGATATGGGATTATAATGTGTTAAAGATGCGCTCAGCAGAGTAAACAGTGGTGGATGGTAGAGAATGTTATATCTATCCCCAATATCAGGGCAGCTGCCTCTTTTGTGATTTATTAGGGCTTGATGTGAGAAGAGGTGTGCATCCTGCACAGGCCCATATTTCCTTAGTGGGGGACGTCCCTACTACCCGACCCTGAGTTTTTCTCCTTAGGGCCTGGGAGGCCTGACCAATGGAGGTCACAATTCCTCCCACAGAGGCCCAATCCGATTATAGGCTTGGGTCCCTTTTGAATAGAGGGAGACAGTCTGTCTCCTTCTGTTTTGGAAGTACCAATGTAAACAGGTTCTTAAGGTTACATGTTGTTGTTAGTTATATTGTTTATCTCTTGAAAATGCACTTGTATGTAGGTTATCTACAATGTATGTGGGGGGATTTACTTCACGATAAATCAAGCTCTGGGAGAACTATTTTGCAGGAATTTACTGTCACTGTACTTCATAGACGCAGACCCTTGCTGTTTGCAGAATGGGGTTACTTAAGCTCCTGGTCATTAGCTGGCTTAGTCTTACCTCCAGGCGATAATTGCTCACACCCCAATGAATAAGGCCCACATGGTCAGAGTGTGCTCCCTCAACATGAATGGGTTAAATAACCCCATTAAGAGGTACAGGGTGATATCCTCCCTTAAAAAACTAAGACCCACAGTGCTCCTCCTACAGGGGAGACACATCTAAGCAAACAGGAGCATAAAAAGCTCTCCAAGTTTGGCTTCTCTATAATAGTAGCTTCTTCCTACCATAAAGGGAAAAAAAGGGGAGCAGTAGTCATGGTTCCAAAAAATGTTCCCTTTAGGCTAGTGAACTCCTACGCAGACCCAGAGGGAAGACTGTCAATTGCAGTGGGGCAGCTGGAGGGACAGGAGGTCACCCTGGTCTCTATATATATATCCCCCCCGGGGAGGGTCCAGAGGACAGGAAGCTGCTATTCCAATGGGTTACAGAATGGACCCAAGGGATTCTAGTGATGGGTGGGGACCACAACCTGGCTATGACCCACTTGGACACCTCTAGTAGGAGGCCTGTAAAAAAGACTCCAGCGCATCAAGTCACACAGGCCTGCTTAAGGGGAGCTCAATGGATTGATATCTGGCGGAACCTTCACCCCAATAAAAGGGAATATACACACTATCCCCCCCCATAAAATATACACTTGTATAGATTATTTACATGTTTCCAGGGAACACCTATACAAAATGCAAAGCTGTACACAGACTCTGACCGTACTATCAGATCACTCAATTCTTACGTTAGACATACTTTGGGAGAGAAGGAAAATTAATACCATATGGAGATTTAATGATTTTTTATTGGATCTCAAAGACTTTAGGGAAACAATGAAACAAAAAATTAAACAGATCCTCGAAGATAATAAGGATCAGGGCATTAAAGCAGGTGTTCTCTGGGATACACGTAAGGTAGTTCTCAGGGGGGAAATAATTAAATATGCGTCGCATTATAAGAAAAATCAACAAGTAGGCTTAACCAATTACAGCAGCAACTCGGGGAGCTGCAGTCACTGCACGCTGCTGCTGATGAAGGAGCCCTTCCTCTTCTCCAAGCAACTAAAGAACAGATACAGTCTAATCTAGATATTCGTACTGAACAAGCTTTACAGAGCATTAAGCAAACATACTACAAAGGGGGCCCCAGGGCTACGCGCCTGCTGGCCCACACAATCAGATAACATAAAACCAGATCTAATGTTACCCGAATACGGGACCCGGACTCCCAAAAGATCGGTTAGTCATCCCAGAGAAATAGAACACGTTTTTTTGAAATACTACACCACCCTGTATAGTGCTGAATTAGATGGGAATACTCAGGGAATGGAGACCTTTCTGAAACACCTACGGCTACCAAAGATCTCAGACAAACAGAAACAATTGCTAGAGAAAACAATCACCCAGCCGGAATTAGACAAGACCCTGTTTATACTCAAATCACATAAAAGCCCAGGCCCGGACGGGTACACAGGGGATTTCTACAAGGTGTTTAGAGCTGAGTTGGCCCCTACCCTTCTGCAGGCATGCAGGGGAGTACAGACAGACCAAATAACGTCTGACTCCTGGAGATATGCCTACATAACCAGCATATTAAAACCTGGAAAAAGATAGCACATCCTGCTCCTCTTACAGACCTATTTCAGTGCTTAATATAGATTATAAAATCTTTGCATCCATAATGTCCAAAAGATTTGAGTCTTTTCTACTGGAAATAATTGATCCAGACCAAACCAGGCGCAGGACAACATAAAAAGAACCCTGCACCACCTTTCAGAGGGCAAAGGAGGCTGCTTCTTCATTTCTTCTCTTATCGCTGGATGCAGAGAAGGCGTTCAACCGAGTCGAATGGGCCTTCCTGTGGAAGGTACTGGGAGAAGTAGGGATACCACAGTCAGTGATTGGATTAATAAAATTAATGTGCACAAATCCCAAAGCACATATTCGGATAAATGGCTCTTTTTCAAACCCTATAACATTATCCCGTGGAACAAGACAGGGCTGCCCCCATCACCTCTTCTGTTTGCGATTTACCTAGAGCCCTTGGCTCAGGCCCTAAGGCAAGATGAGGAAATTACTGGAATTGAAGTGGCCTCTACATCCCATAAATTAGCTCTATATGCAGATGATCTTTTGGTATATCTTACTGAACCGGAAGCCTCCCTACCCCCTCTCTGGGATAGATTGAGGAGATTCTGGGAGATCTCAGGCTATAAAATTAACAAAACAAAAACTGAAATTCTGGCCTGGAACTTTGTCCCAAATACTGAAATGCAGAAAACCTTTAGTTTCCACTGGGACCTGAAGAGCATTAAATACTTGGGAGTGCAGATTGGCCTTTCTTATGAGGACATATTCTCCTTGAATTACACCCCCTTTATGACTAAAATGATGGTAGACCTAGACAGATGGAGAGTTCTCCCCCTGTCTATGTATCAATGAGTAGAGTCAGTCAGGATGGTGGTTCTCCCCCGCTTTATATACCTGGCCCAGACCCTGCCAACCCAGATCCCTGACATTTTCTATAGAACACTGCAGAGAAAAATATCTGCATATATCTGGGCCAGTCAAAAACCCAGGATTAATCTCCCAACATTGCAACTATCTAGACAGAAAGGAGGTGCGTCCCTACCTAATTTCAAATTATACCACCTAGCTGCCCAAATTAGAATCCCTATATTTTGGTTAGACAGATCCTATGAGACAAAATGGAAATCGCTGGAATTGCAGGGGAAAGGTTTGCAAGAGGTGAATTGAATTCTATTATCCACCCCCTCTATAATGAATGTGGGAGATATCTCTAACCCCTACACTTACTCAACCTTGCAATCCTGGCAAAAACTACTGGTATCGCGGGAGCTCGAGCCCTGGAGATTGGCGCTACTCTCCTTGCCTTTCACGGACACCTTTGTCCCTGCCAAATTGGACAGGGGATATCTTCTCTGGCAAAGGAAGGGGTTACACTTAGTTTACCATTTCATGCCTCAGGGAACGGTTCTCTCCTTGACAGAATTAGTTCAAAAATATGATATTCCTTTCTCAGATAGATTTAGATATTTCCAGACAAGGAACTTCCTTAATTCCTTGGGTAAGGTGGGGTGGAGTGACTCTCCTCTTCCTGGAATCCTCTTAATCATACTAGGAGTTATAGATGGTGGACCAACCCCTCCTCACATAATTTCATCCATTTATAAAGGTTTATGTTCACTATACAGTAAACCCCTAGATAGCATCAGACAGGCATGGGAAAGGGACCTGGGAGTGGAGATAGCCTCCCCTCAATGGGAGACATATTTAAAGACAATGTATAGAGGTATAGACTCAGGTTTCTGGAAAGAGTTTGCCTGGAGGGTAGTTATCAGATATTTCAGGGCTCCTATGGTGATGTCAAAGTACAATGTTAATTATAAAGCAGAGTGTTGGAGGCAGTGTGGATTCTCCCTGGCAACCCTGGGTCACATGTTTTGGACCTGTAACAAATTGCATGCTTTTATTTATCACTTGCACAAGGCTCTCCAACAATTAATATCCTTTAATATAATACTAGGCCCTCATCTGTTCCTATTTGGGGACACTTCACAGGAACCCTTTAATAGCTCATCCAGAAAATTTCTCAATTTGGCCTTATTGGCCGCTAAAAAAAACCATTACGAAAAGTTGGGGTTCCCCTCAGCCTCCCACACTAGATACATGGCATCAGATAATGATAGATATCTATAAGATGGAGAGATTAACCGCTAATATTAACAAAACTTATGAGGCATTTGAGAATATGTGGAGAGGATGGGTCCTATATATTTCCCACTCAAGACCAGATTTTCAACCATGACCCAACATACCCCATAAAGTATCTGACTATTATACAAAGGAATCAACTGTATTTTTTATATTTCTCCTACATATTCCTTGCCATGTCAGCAAATGAAATATGTTGACCTATAGACTTGTAGTGCACTTATATGTTGTTTTGTCTATGTCTGTCTGTTACTGTATCTTTGAATGTGTTAAAGTAACAAAAATAAAATAAAGAATGAAAGTTAAAAAAAAACAAAAAACAACAGGAATCAGCCTAATGATGTCCTGTTTCTGAAGTCATAAAGTCACATTTGATTTCCACTTCAAAAAGCCTAGGCATGTCATAAAAAGGTAATAAAATGCCATTCTGAAGGAAGTCAGTTAATTAAATGGTTCCTGGTCAGTTTACATATCATGTAGCTTCACTGAAACTGGGGGGGGGGCACCCATGGAAACACAGGCTGTCTTATGTGAGACAATCACATACTATTTTTTATATTACAAATATCATACAATAATCATAACCGGCTGGCCAAGCGTCACAATCCTCCCCACCTAGACTGAATATGGGGGCTCTATCCCCTGCATGGGATGAGCTCCACAAGTCAGTTGACTCCTCATATAGACATGACAAGCCAATTGAGTTCTGATTGGTCGCTCCAGCCCTATGTAAGATCGTCATGTCATACCCTTGCAAGGCAAGACTCCATCTTAATAGTCTACCATTAGTTTTTCCCATTTGTGTCAGCCAAACCAGGGGGTTGTGGTCAGTTTGTACCTCAAAATGCTGCCCATATAAGTATGGCTGTAACTTCTTTAGAGCCCACACTATGGCAAGACACCCTTTTTCCACAGTAGAGTAAGTCTGCTCCCTAGGAAGTAACTTTGTACTCAGGTACACTATGGGGTGATTTTTCCCTTGGTTGGATGTCTGACTCAGTACTGCCCCAATACCAATGTCTGAGGCGTCAGTCTGGACTATAAAGGGTCTGCTATGGTCAGGACTTGTCAATACAGGAGCACTGCACAGTGTCTCCTTCAGTCTGGTAAAGGCTTTTTCACAGGCTGGTTCCCACGTAATTTTCTTAGGCATCTTTTTCTTTACCAGGTCAGATGGGGAGCAGCCAGGGCACTGTAATTGGGTAAAAATTTCCTATAGTACCCTGCTATCCCTAGAAAACTCCTGACCTGCTTCTGCATTTCTGGTCTGGGCCATGCCTTGATCACCTCTACTTTTACTTGGTTAGGACGGAGCTGTCCCCAGCCTACAACATGCCCGAGGTAAGCCACTTCAGCCATGGCCATCTGGCACTTCTCAGCTTTGACAGTGAGCCTGGCCCTATGTATCCTTCCCAGCACTTCCCTAAGGTGGGACAGGTGTTCCTCCCAGCTGGCACTAAAGATGGCAATATCATCCAGGTACGCCACGGCATACTCCTCAGCACCATTTAACACCTGGTTCACCAACCTTTGGAAAGTGGCCGGGGTGTTATTCATTCCAAAAGGCATTACATTAAATTCAAATAAGCCTATCGGAGTGATGAAGGCTGACCTCTCTCTAGCTCTGTCAGTTAACTCTACCTGCCAATACCCCTTTGTCAGGTCAATAGTCGTAAGGCATGTCGCCCCTCCTAACTCCTCCAGGAGTTCATCCGTCTGGGGCATCGGGTGGGCATCTAACTTCGTGACTGCATTCAGTCCATGATAGTCCACACAGAAATGAGTAGAGCCATCTGGCTTGAGCACAAAGATGATGGGTGAGGCCCTGGGGCTGTGAGATCTCTGGATTACCCCTAAATCCAGTATTTCCTCCACCTCCCTTCTAATGTCCTTTTGGACAGCCTCTGACACCCGATATGCTGTCTGCCATATGGGCGTCTGTGTCCCTGTCTCCACATTGTGCATTGCTAAGGGGGTTAGTCCAGGCTTGGCACTAAACAGTGGGGCAAAGTCTGCTAAAACCTCTCTTACTTCCTGGATCTTGTCCAGGGCCATCTGGGGTGACAATTTAATTGCCTCTACAGAGGACTCCCACTTGCTTTCTTCCAGCAAGTCCAGAAGGGGGTCTCCTTCATCCGTCCCCTCCCCAGGACTACATACGGCAAACACCATGTCAGCCCTATTAAGATATGGCTTCCATGCTGACATGGTACATTCTTTCTGTATATCTTCTGTCAGGTAACTCTGTGATATAGTTCATGTCATTTACTGTTCTAACTACTTTGTACGGTCCTGCCCACTCAGCCTGCAGCTTGTCTTTCCAGACCGGAATAAGGACCATGACTTCCTGACCCACCGTGTATGAGCGAGCTCTGGCTCTGCGGTTGTACCACATTTTCTGTTTCTGTTTGGCAGCTGCCAGGTTGCTCTGGGCTGTCTTCATAAACTGCTTCAGCCTTTCCCTAAACCTAAGGATGTAATCCACTATGGGAGTTCTCTGGGTGGCGTGCTTGCCTTCCCAGTCCTCCTGGATCAAGTCTAGGGGCCCACATACCTGGCGTTCATATAAGAGCTCAAAGGGGGAAATCCTGTCGACTCTTGGGGCACCTTTCTGTATGCAAACAACAGGTGGGGAAGGTATTTCTCCCAGTCCCTCCAATGCTGTTCAGCAAATGCTTGCAGCATTGACTTCAGGGTACTGTTAAATGTTTCCACAAGCCCATTGGCTTGTGGGTGATAAGGTGTCATGCACCTCCTTACCACCCCACACTTCTTCCACAAACATTTCATCAGTTCTGACATGAAGGAACCCCCTTGATCAGTGATAACCTCCTGCAGAAACCCAACACGGGAGAAAATTTCAAGTAACGCATCTGCCACTTTGTCTGTCCTCAGTGAGGATTGGGCGACTGCCTCTGGATACTGAGTGGTATAATCCACCACAGTCAGGATGAACCTCTTCCCAGAGGAGCTGGGGGTATTTAAAGACCCTACAATATCCATTACCACCCTCTGGAATGGCTCCTCCACTATGACCAATAGAATTAGGGCAGCTTGGGTTTTCTTACCTGCCTTCCCTATTTCTTGGCACTGGTGACAAGACCGGCAATACTTCTTCACCTGCTGGGTGAAGTTGGGCCAATAGAAATTATGGGCCAACCACTGCAAAGTGCTCGCAATTCCCAGATGACCAGAGAAGGGAATATCATGTGCAATCTTGAGCAACTGCTCACGGTACCCCTGGGGAATGACAAGCTGCCTGCCTATCACCCCTCCCTCTGTCTTAGCATCCTGAGTATACATCAGTCCATTTTCCCAATAAACTTTATGTTTTCCGTCTCCTCCATGTGCTCTGTCAGAGTCTGCCCAAACACTCAGCTTCTCTAGACTAGGGTCACTTTTCTGAGCAGCTGCAAACTCCTTACATATTCCCAAGGCATGAGACAGGTTCCCGTCAGTATCTAAACTAGGGTACCTAGCTCTAGCATCAGGGCACTCAGAATCACTGTCATCCCTAACACTCTGACAATGGGTCACCCCTCCTTCTTCAGAGTAACCCTCCATAGCTGTTTGGTTAACTGCTACTGAGGAAATTTCTACCCCATTTTCATTGGTCTCCATATTAGGAGACACAGGCTGGGGAACCAGCCTCCCAGTGGTTTCCACAATGGCTTCTTTGGAGTCCAGAGAACTACAATTTTCCCTTGCCACTTGGCTATGGGTAACTGCACACATCATCCCCTGTTTGAGGTTGTTGCCAAGGATGATGTCAACTGCTAAAGTTTTGGCTACAGCCACATGTTGCACAGTTCCCCCTGTTTCACCCCAGTCTAGGAGAACACTAGTGAGTGGCAATGTTTTCTCCTCCCCAGTGAAGCCCTGTACAGTTACACATTTATTGGGTATAAGCTGACCAGGCTCTACCAGATCCCCTTTTACCAATGTCAGGGATGCCCCTGTGTCTCTTAACCCTTGTGTCTGTACACTATTGACAGTGACTGGGTGCATGTGTTCCCTCATGTTCACAGGCATGCTTCTAGGGACACACAAACAACCCACTTCTTTCCTAGCCCCATTTTGCATATTGTTTGTCCTTTTGGGACACTATCTGGCAGTATGCCCAATTTCTTTGCAAACCCAACATTCGTTTCTTTTCTCAGAAAAATCTTTTCTTTGAAACCTGGGGCTAACTGGTTTTGGTGAAGGCAGTGAGAGTTTTAGCTGCCCTGAAGGTATGCTTTTCCCTTTCTGCACTGCCATGCCCACCCCATTCACTCTCAGAGCAGGTCTGCTCTTGGCATAGTGGTCCAAGAGTTCAGCAGCCTCTTGCAGTGTTTTGGGATCTCAGTCCTCCAGCCAGGTTTTCAGTTCTGATGGGCATGCCCCAAAAACTGTTCGAACAATGTAACATTTTCAATTTTATCTACAGATTTTGCTTCAATTCCTTTCCACCAACATTTTAAACACTGACATTGCTTCGTGGCTGGTTCCTCATAGCTCATGTCAGGGCTTCCCCATGAGCTTACGGAATTTAGCTCTGTATGCTTCTGCAGTTAAATCAAACCTTTTTAAAAGTGCAGCTTTAAGTTTGCTGTAATCATTACTGTCCATATTGTCCAGTTGACCCAATGCATCCCGTGCTTTCCTGGTAAGCAGCAGGGATAGCTGGAAGCTCCAGGACCCTCTAGGAATTTTTGCCTGAATACAAACTTTTTCAAAGGAATCTAAAAAGGCATCCATATCCTCCCCCCCTTTAAATTCAGCTATCAATTTGAAATTTAATTTGTAACCCAGTCCTGTAGTTCCAGTTAAACCCAAGCCACTTACCTGCTCTGGTGCTGGTGGTTGAAGTCGTAGCTACTCCAGTTCATGTTGCCTCTGGCACTCACTGTCCTCTCGGTCTGCTTCTTGCTGTTCACTCTCCCTCTTCTCCTCTGCAGCTCATTTCTCTCACTCTGCTTCTCACCGTTCTTGCTCCGCCTCATGACGTTCTCGTTCAGCCTCCCTCTGGAGCTCCAGCTCCATTCTGCACAACTCAATCTGCAGCCTGATTGCTTCTGGCTCCAGAATGCTGGTGACTGCTTCTGGCTCCAGAATGCTGGTGACCTTCCCCTGCTGCTGTGGCCCTTGGCTTGCACTGACTCTGCTGTTCTCCTCACTGGATCTGGACACTGCACTGACTGCTGGCCCCTCCATGCCCAAGGTTTGGTCCTATACAGTCACAGTCTGTGACTCAATGCTCTGGGCATCTGCTGCCATTAGGACCTCTTTGAGGTTCTGCCTGTTGGCTTTCCCCTCATACTGAACACCTCTGTCCTGGCAGAACTGCCTCAAGTAGTCTGCAGTGTACTCACTGTAGTTGGAAGCCATCTTCTTCCCTAACTACAGCTACTCTAACTTGCACTTTAGAAAAAAAATAAAACAGGTCGGAACTTGACTGTAAGCAAAATAATATAGTTATGTTCCTTTTTAAAAAATAAATATGCCTTATTTTGCAAGTGAGCTGTACAGTATTAAGCTGACACACTGAACAGTTAAAGCTTGTGTTACCAAATTTTTCACACCGCTGCCAACCAAATCTGTCACAACCGTACTCAGCAGGTCAGGCCCTCTGCTCCCACAGTGCCAACCTCAGAGTGCAATAGTGTGAACAGGTAACAGACAGGGTAGCCCTTCCATCTGCTTTTTAGTCTCAAGTTATGGGTGGATTCAAACTGTGAACCTTATGCTGGCATACCCAAATGTACAGACTCATATACGTACCCTCTTTGGGGATTGCAGTACAATCTTTCACCAGGAGCACCCAGCCAGGCTTCCAAAATGAACCCTTTTAACTCTATAAGAGACCTTAGGTATATCCTTACCTTTTCCCAGTTTGGTAACACCATCAAGCCCTTCAAACAGCTGTCAGACTTAACCACGCATACATCACATGCAAAAACAACTTGGAAGACACTCCCAGGCAGTATCTTAAGAAAATGTACTTTACTAAAAGATGATAAAAATATGAAAAATGTAAACACAGAACAATAAATCAAAGAGCTCACAATCACATAAAAGAACCAGGGAAAAGTACAAAACAAACTCCTACCACAATACATTTAGACCTTTGCTGTCTAAGGTAGTTCCTCTGGAAGTGCTTTTTAAAATTAGATCAGAGAGCTGTGTCTCTCTAGAGTCCCAAAATGATATGACAATATTTCAGACACAAGTATCAGTTTAACGCTGTGTCTCCACACCCCTTCTGTGAGTCATCTAGCTCCTCCTTTTAGAATATAAAATTACAAAAAATGATTTCCTATCAGGAGGTATTTTAAATAAGGTGCCACCAGAAGAAAAAAGACATTTCCTATATATAACCCCTTAATTACACATGTTTCCTTTGAACTTAGCCAACCCACACTGGCACCAATGTGTTAAAAAAAACAACAGGAATCAGCCTAATGATGTCCTGTTTCTGAAGTCATAAAGTCACATTTGATTTCCACTTCAAAAAGCCTAGGCATGTCATAAAAAGGTAACAAAATGCCATTCTGATGGAAGTCAGTTAATTAAATGGTTTCTGGTCAGTTTACATATGCTGTAGCTTCACTGAAAATTGGGGAGGGGGGAACACCCATGGAAGCACAGGCTGTCTTATGTGAGACAATCACATACTATTTTTTTATATTACAAATATCATACAAGAATCATAACCAGCTGTCCAAACATCACAGGGACTACTTCAAGTGGTATGCCTGCCATCCAGTGTGTAGAAGACTTGGGAGGGGGTGGTGGAGGGCCAGACCAGGTTCTGGCTGGTACTAAAGGTTATAGACACTGTTTTTTTGTGTTGACCTGAAGTTGGTTGGACAGGAACCAACACAGAACATTGTGAAAGTCTTGCTGAAGCAAGACTTCCAGAGATGCAGTTGAGGGAACGTTGGTGTGGAGAACTGTGGGATGAGCATACATGTGAATATGTGAGTTGGCACATGTGGAGAGGAGGTCATTAAGGAAGAAGGAGAAGAGGATTGGACCCAAAATGGAGCCTTTTGGGACTCCAGCTTGGATAGGAAGTATATGGTGCCTCCCACCTGTACCGATTGTTGACAGTCCAAGAGGAGGGAATGGAAGCCATCGACAGCAGGGGCTCAGAGGCCAGCAGAGCTCAGCTTATCCAGGAGAAGAGAGTGGGAAAACCAAATCAAAGGTTTTGACTGGATCAATGAAAATGGCTGCTGTGATTTTCCGCTGATCCATCGCTGAGAGGATGGAGTCAATGACCCTAAGTAGGGAGGAGAGGATGAAATTATCCTTCCTAAAGCCAGACTGGAAGGGGGAAAGGAAGCTGAAAGAGTCAAGGAAGTCTGCAAGCCATGAGTAGACTAGTTTCTCCTGCAACTTCACAAAAGAAGGGAGGAGGGAGATAGGGCAGAAGTTGCTGAAGAGGAGGGGTCACCCTCTTTGTGGAGAGGGAGAACCTTGTCAATCTTCCAAAACTGTTTAACAGTGCAAAGGGTGAAGGAGAGATTTAGGAGGTGAGTAAGGGGGGAGGCAATGGTAGGAGCTGACAGATGGAGAAGTTTAGGCTCTAACCCATCCTGGTTAGATTTGGAATTTCTGAGTGAGGAAAGGGCAAACAGGGTCTCCTGGGGAGTGACGGGGGAAGCAAACCCCAGGGAGGTAAGGTAAGGAGGAGGAGGAGGAGAAGGAAGAGAGGAGTGGAGCCATGAGGTGGGAGGGAGGAAGGGAGGGAGGGAAGGGGAAGAGCACAAGTGGTAAAAAACTTATTGAAGTGAGCAGCAACAGAGGGAGGGTCAGACCCTGGTGAGTCATTAACCATGAGGACTTGGGGAGAGGACTGGGTTGGGGGGTCAAAAAGGCAGTGAATCACCTTCCAGAATTTGGCTGGGAAATAAGATTATTCTGGAGGTTGGCATAGGTCCCAGAGGGAGCAAGATAATTTATACCTGGCCCAGGCTTGGTCACAGGTCTTGCATTTATCAAAGAGATTGAAGGTGATCCTGGGGAGATGAGAGGATTTATCCTTGGATTTCCTTGTGGGGGCATGCTTGTCCCAGACAGAAGTACATATTGAGAGGAAGATCCAGGGATAAGTCATAATCTAAACCTAAAAGCACATTTTGAAAAAATTTAAATGGTTGAATGCCTGCATCTTCCTACTACCCACCAGAATTGCCATGGGAGAGACATAAGGCAATTCTGGTGGGTGGTAGGAAGAAGTAGGCTGTTGGTTAACTAGAATCTGCAGCTTATCCAATAGGTATGGAAATGGGCAGACTGGGTGGGCCAAGCAGTTCTTATCTGCCGTCAAAGTCTATGTTTCTATATTTGTCTGAATGTGGATGGAACCAGCGAAAGATTGACAGCAAGTGGTGCTACAGGATGGGAAGGGGTGGCACTGGACTTACATCCACCATCCTACTTATGCCTCCATATAATGAAACAGCCAGAGTATACTGCATGTAGACACACCCTGGTGCTAGTGGTACCCCCCCGATCCCAGCCCCTGCTTAAACACATTTATCCCTATTGCTAGTGGTAACTCCCCTCCTTCCAATCCCAGCCCCTGCTTAAACACATTTATCCCTGGTGTTAATGGTAACCCCCCCCCAATCTCAGCCCCTGATTAAACACATTTGTCCCTGGTGCTAGTGGTAACATGCTTATATAAATAAAATACTTTTATGCATCTGTTAGGGTTAACGTACACAAAGTAGGGAAATCAAAGGTTACAGGCAAAAGTCCCAAGAGCCTTGGAATCTGTTGTTTGTTGATCCTTGGGGTCTGAACAATAAGAAGTCTCCCCTAACTTCAGCACCCTCTGTGAAAGCATTACTGTGTCAGTATTTTGCTTTTTGAAACAAGACAGTGCTGAAGGGACAGAAACATCAATGCTGCCTTGCATAATTATTCAAAGCTTGTGGAACAGCACAACAAAGCTTCTCCAAGGCTCCAGGGATGTTTACCACTAACTTTTGATTTCACTACTCCATGTGCTTTAAAGATGGAGTCCGTTAAAAAGTATTACATTGCAGAATTAGAACTAGCCTACCCTCAATAACTCTCATACCGACAATTAGGTTTCTGCGTTTCTTCATTTTAAAGTTATGAGCTATTTTGTAACCCTGGTTTCACTCACTGTTCAAAAAAGCCAGTTTCAGTGAAGCACCACTGATGATGTCACAACCAGAACTCACAGACTAGTCCTCCCTATCAGCAACCTTATAGGACCTATTTCTTCAAAGTTATTGAAACTGTAGCTGTAGTATTTATTTAAAAAACAAAAACTGACACAGGGTTGCCTGCAGTGCTTGCATTTCCAGAATGTTCAGATGGATGGCACTGTACTTTAGAACACATCAGGAGGTGGTTTTGGAATGCAGCGCTGAACCATAGTATAGACTGCCATAGTGGTGCACAATTTTGGAATGTTGGGGGGGGCATGTAATCTAGGCATGTGGCAGGGATGTGCCATCTCACAGTGTGGTGGGACACACAGTCTCAGAATGTGACAGGAACACACATCAAAGAATTTAGTGGGGACTGGCAATTCTGGAATATAAGTAAGGATGTACACTGTCGGAGTATTGCAGGACACACTATTTTATTTTGAAACTGCTTGTCCTTGCCACATTCTGGAACTGTATGCTTCCACCACATTTTAAAATTGTGCATCACACCCCCCCCACAATCCAACATCATCTTCTTCTCTCGACAAGGCCTCCTCTGATGGCTGATGGCCATATTCCAAAATAGTGCACCCTTGCTACATTCCAAAATTGCATCTCCACACCACGTTCTAAAGTTGTGTTTCAATGCCACATTCTGAAACTATCACCGTCACATTCCAAAATTGTGTCATTGCCACATTTTGAAACTGTGCATCACTGCCACATTCCAAAATTGTGTGTCACTGCCACATTCTGAAACTGAGCATCACCGCTGCATTCCAAAACTGTGCATCACTGCCACATCCTGAAGTTGTGCATCACCGCCACATTCCAAAGTTGTGCATCACCGCCACTATCCAAAGTAGTGCATCATTGCCACATTCCGAAGTCGTGTGGCACTGCCACATTCCAAAGTCGTGCGTCATTGCCACATTCTGAAGTCATGCATCACTGCCACATTCCAAAGTCATGCAGTATCGTGCGGCACCTCCACATTCCGAAGTCGCGCATCACCGCCACATTCTGAAGTTGTGCGTCACCGCCACATTCCAAAGTCATGTGGTACCACCACATTCAGAAGTCATGCGCCTTTGCCACAATCCAAAGTTGCGCATCACTGCCACATTCCAAAGTCCTGCCTGACTGCCACATTCGAAGTTGTGCATCACTGCCACATTCTGAAGTCATGCGTGACCGCCACATTCCAAAGTCATGCATGACTGCCACATTCCGAAGTCGTGCATCACCGCCACATTCCAAAGTCAGGCAGCATCATGTGGCACCTCCACATTCCGAAGTTGCGTGGCACTGCCACATTCTGAAGTTGCACAGCATCGCCACATTCCAAAGTCACGCGGCACTGCTACATTCCAAAACTGAATGTCACCACCACTTTCTGAAACTGCGTGTCATCGCCACATTCTGAAACTGCGCGTCTTCGCAAAATTCCAAAACTGTACATCAGCATCACCACCACATTCCAAAATTGCATATCATCACCACATTCTGAAATTGTGCCTCAGTCACATTCTGAAATGTGCATCAGCCACATTCTGAAATTGTGCATCACTGCCACATTCCAAAACTGTATGTCTCTTTTACATCCTTAAATTGTACCTGCCTGCCACATTCTGAAGGTTTGTATACACTTCCATGCTCCAGTATTGCCTGTCATTGTCACATTCTGAAAATGTGCATTTCCACCACATTCTGAGGATGTGTCACAGCCACATTCAAAAATTGCATGCTCAAGTTACATTCTAAAATTATGCATCCCTGCCTCATTCTGAAATTCCATGTGGCTACCAGATTCTGAAACTGCATCACTGCCACTTTCTGAGATTTCGTGTCCATGCTGCATTCTGAAATTGAATGTTGACACCACAATCTGAAACCAAGCATACCAACCATGTTTTGAAATTTTGCATCATTACACCGCATGCCAAATTAATCCATCCAAGACACATTACAAAATTACATATTCCTACCACCTTCCACAACTATGCATCTCCTTCATTTCAAAATTGTGTATCTCTGCCACATTTTAAAACTATATGACACCGCCACATTAAGAACTTTAGCATCCCTGCCACTTTCCAAAATTATGTGTCCCACCTACTTTCTGAGATTGTGTCATTGCCGCATTCCTCAGTTGCAGTCTAGTGACATTTCAAAATCTCATCCCTGCACTATTATAAAAATTTAATTTTGTGTTTTTTGCTTTAAAAAACTAGGTCCCTGCACACGTGTAGCAGCTTTTTTTTTTCAGACAGTTTTTTTTAAGCATTTTTTTTTTCTTTTAGGTTGATGATTAGTGACATGGGACCAAAGCAGAAGATGGTGACCAGTCAAGGTAGAGGGAGAGCTGTGCTGGTCACCAACAATGTGGTCATACAATTTGTATTACTTGAGTGCCAATGGTGGAGAGGATGGTGGCATGGGAGGGTGGATGAGGCTGGGGGATACTTGTAATATGGCATTGGGGCAGAGGGGTGGCATATGCACAAGAGGATGGGTGAGGGTGGGGATACTTGTAACATGGAGGTGGGGACAGAGGGGCATAGGTACAAGAGGGTGGGTGAGGATGGGGGTTTGCTTTAACTTTGGGTTTGCAAGGAGGGTGACATGGGTACTAGAGGGTGGATGAGGGTGGGGGATACTTGTAACATGGGGTGAGGCAGGGGGTAGCATGGGTACAAGAGGGTGGATGAGGGTGTGTATTTGCTTTAATTTTTGTGTTGGGGAGGAGGGTAACATGGGTACTAGAGGGTGGGTGGGGGTTGCTTTAACTTTGGGTCAGGGAGAAGGGAGACATGGGTGTAAGAGGGTGGATGAGGTTGGGGTTTGCTTTAACATTGGGTTAGGGAGGAGGCTGACATGGGTGCTAGAGGGTGGGTGAAGGTGGGGGATACTTGTAACATGGGGCAGATGGTGACATGGGTACAAGAAAGTGGATGAGGGTGGGGAGATACTTGTAACATGAGGTGGGGCAGAGGGATGGCAAGGAGTATGAGAGGGTGGGTGAGAGTAAGGGTTTGCTTTAACTTTGGATTGGGGAGGAGGGTGACATGAGTGCTAGAGGGTGAGGGAGATTGGGGATACAAGCAACATGGGGTGGGGCAGAGGGGTGGCATGGGTGCTACAGGGTGCTAGGAGGATACTTGCAACATGGGACAGAGGAATGGCATGGGTGCTAGAGGGTGACTGGGTGAAGACTTGTAATGTAGGAGGCAGAGGGGTGGCATGGGTACAAGAGGGCAGGTGAGGGTGAGGGTTTGCTTTAACTTTGGGCTGGGAAGGAGGTGAAATGGGTGCTACAGGGTGGGTGAGGGTCGGGTGTTGTTTATTTTTATTTTTGTTTTAGAGATAGGCAATCAGTGGAAGATGGACAAGATCAAGACAAGAGTATCAGAAAAAGAAATAAAGCAATGTCCCCCCCCCCATCTGTAACTGACATAAGTTCATGAATAAAACAAAAAGCACCATGTTCAGGGCAGTTTTCTGGAGATAGGCAGGGCAACTATAACAGGTTTTTTGTTTATTCATGATTGACTTGAAAAGTGAGTTACACATATAAAAAAAAGATTGTGTGTTTTCAGTTATTTTTTACCGATGACTGTGCATTGGTTAGGTAGTTTTTAAACACTTACAACTTTTACATTTAGACTTTTTTGTCACTAAACAAATGAAAGACATTACTTGTGCCAATATCTAATGAACCTGAAAGTTTCAGGTTTTAAATTTGTGCATTTTTTATTAGTGTGTAAAAAAAAATAAAAAAACTTAAAAATGGGGATTTTATGTAATTTTTATGATCTGTAACTTACAAATCACTGTACCTACTGTTTTGAACATTGGGATGCACTTTGCCTCTTGGACAGAGAATGGGTTTGCCAGCTTTCAAACCCTAGTTCCCAAGATGGTCAAGTTATAAGTTGTTATAATTATACAGGCAAGGTAGCACCTGTACATTATTGTTGAGTTGGTGTTCATGTCAAGAACAAGGTTTTTGACAATATATATCTCAGCAGTCTTAGCCCTCAAAAACTGCAAAATTTGGTGTACATAGTTTCAGTCCTAGGAACTATTTTTTTGTCAGGTTTTGTGAAAATCGGTGGTTTAAAAGTTACTTAATAGTGAAATTATGTAAAACTCCACAAATTCAGCATTTTTTTGCCATTGGTATGGACAAAAATAACACCAGTTTAAATATTGAAACTACATGTTCATTAGATCTTGCCCCCAGAATAGCGCCTCTACATGGTTTATAAATATTTTTTTTTCAGTTTTAAGTTATAAGGTTTTATGTTTTAAAAACTTGTGCATACACAGACCACTTGAAAAGATAGCTGAAAATATGTGAATTTTTTTTTTGGAGTTTAAATTAATTAATTAATGTATTTATTTAAAGTTTGGTACCCAGGAGAGGCACACTGAGCCAAGGCTTGTTTTCAGGTGCGACCCGGGGGAGGGGTACAAAGGAGGCAAGGTTACAAATTGTCAGACTGCTTAAAGATAGCCTGGGAAAAGTACAAGTTACACATACAATACAAGCGCTAAACATAAAATTCAAGGTTTGCATATTTTGCACATGTGTTACAATGTAGTATGTACAGCAAGAGCTCTTAGTTGGGCTTTGTTAGCTAAAATTGAGCTAGCAAGTCTTTAGGAGCAGCAATGTTGATCCCAAACAATAGAAAATGCCTAACACCAAGGACTGCCAGTGGTATGGTTCAACAGAAGACAGTCTAATCACATGTTTGAGCTGACTTTTAAAACAAATTATTAAAGATAGTATTTTAATGAGAAAAAATAAATCATGATTGACTTGAAAACTGTTGAGCTGGGTTGAGATGGGGAAATACCCCTTCCACTTCCAGGGGTATTTTACACTCCTGTGCCAGGCAACTTTTGCAATTTTTGCACTATATTATCTGAAATTAAAATATCCATATTTTTCCTTCAAGGAAAAGTAGGGGAGCCATGATTTTGTTATTGGCAGATTCTGACCTTTTTATAGGTAGCAATGTTTTGTTGATGTCTGGTCATGTGACCATGAAACACTGCCTGAAATGTAAACAAAATGCAATTTCTACTCAAAAGTGTTTCAGAAGACACCAGGGGTCTGATATTCAAATGTTTATGTGGGCACTACCGGATCTTTGCCTGTGCAAACTGGGGTTTGCGCTGGAGCTCTATATTCAAAAGGGGCATTTGTGCAGGCTGAGAGGGTTAGTGCCCATTCAAAACATAATGTATGCATGCAGGCAAGGGGAGGGGAGGTGTGTGGCCATGAATATGTGCGGTCCCCCTTATTCAGCAGTTTTGTGCTGCGCAAAAGGGTTTAGCACAGTCGCAGCTCAAATACTGCCAACCAAAACCCTGACTTACTCTGGGTAACCCTAACAGCTGCCAGAGGTAATGCAGTCACCTAGCCGGTTGACTACTGGGAGAGCACACCTGCCCCCTGTAGTTTCTGGCACACTCCTTGCTGATCACTGGACCGTTCTTTAATATATAGTATCCCTGGTGCTAGTGGTAACCCCCCTCCACTGATTGCTGGCCTGTTCTGTAATATATTGTATCCCTACAGCTAGTGGTAACCCCCCCTCCCTCTGATCCCAGCCCCTACTTAAATACATTTATCCCTGGTGCTAGTGGTAAACCCTTCCCTCCAATCCCCCATGCCAATCACCAGCCCATTCTGTAATATATAGTACCCCTGGCACTAGTGGTAACCCCCTCCCTCCAATCCCAGCCCCTGCTTAAACACATTTATCCCTGGTGCTAGTGGTAATCCCCCCTCCCTCTGATCCCAGCCCCTGCTTAAACACATTTATCCCTGGTGCTGGTGGTAACCACCAGGGAAATGTTTATATAATGACTATACAGGGGGCTTGGGATGGGGGGCACACTGAACACCAGGGCATATGATGTCCATGTTGGGCAGATGATCAGGTGGAGGGGGGACCACTAGCCACCAGGGAAGTATTTTTTTATATATGGGGCAACCAGGGAAAGGATTTTCCCTCATAAAAAAGGATCTGTATTCATGACTCGTGATACGAAAAAAGAATCTTTTTTTTGTTTCACGAGTCACAAAAAAAGATCTATAATCTTAAAAAAAACTTCAAGGGCATTTCTGCAACAGTGTTTGCCCAGTTCTGTGTTCAATGTATTTCAATGTTGTTTTGAACTATGATTTATAACTTGGCCGTTTTTTCATATTTTAACATCAAAATTTCAACATAGCCTTTGTGGGACCCCACCTCATGAATAATGTCAGTGGAATTCAGCAAATTCAACCTGAAAGGTGATTTCACAGTCACTTGGCAAAATCACCTTTCAGGCGGGATTTGAAAAATGTCACTGCCCTTGTTCATGATGTGGGGTCATAAGAAGAATGTGTTTAAAATGTGGGGTCAAAATATGTAAAAATGATGAAGTTATGTGCATGCATTGACACTGTGCTACACACACATAACTCTGGTAGTTTTACATATTTTCACCCCAAATTTTCAACATAGACATATTTTTACACCACCTCATGAACATGATAGCTGTCATTTTTCAAATCCTGGCCAAACTGTATTTTCACACCCGTGACGTAGAATGACATTGCGGTGGCACGGAATCACATTTTGGTGGGGATTTGGAAATTTTCAGTACAGTGTTCATGAGGTGGAGTAATAATAAGGCTATGGTGACAATTTGGTTGCAGTTTTATACACATCTAGGGAGGGATGGGAGTGCAGGGTCCAGAGGGCCCTGCACTCCCACAGGAAAATAAGGATATGATTACACTATCTAAAAAAGTAAGGAAATTCATTGCAAAAAAACTTTGTTAATGTACTAGTTGGGGTTAAAGTGACAAAAGTAGGAAAATGTGGTGTTAGGGTTTCCAACCCTAACACCCTACCCCTACCCCCACGCTGCAGGCAGCAACAGGTGTGGGGTGTGCCTTGGGGTTGTCAACCCTAATGCTCACCCCATTGTCATATACTGTACCCATCTCAGCTTATTTTCTCAGGGAATGGGATAAGTGTTAGGGCTGACAACCCCAAGGCACACCCCATGTCTGTTGTTGCCTGCAGGGTGGGGGTGGAGTGCTAGAGTTGGAAACCCTCATGCCACATTTCTTTACTTTTGTTGCCTTAACCCTAACTAGTGCATTATCATTTTTTCTCAATATATATATATATATATATATATATTTATGCAATGGTGTGGCCATATATTTCATTAGATAAACACATTTATCTTAGTCACTGTATGTATAAATATATTTATACATACAGTGACCATTTATACATACAGTGCCAGACTACTTCCTAAGGCCCCAACCTAAAGGAAAAAAAAACAACCAGCTTAACTGGCAGTAACTACTGTGACCTGAGATACCACCTTGAGTGCAGCATCACAACCAGCCAGCCCCCCCAGGCTTTAGCAAACCACACATAATGACCCAAACTACTGAAAAAGATATTTATATTTATTTTTTTAAACTCCTCTCACATATCAACACTATCTCTGTATCTGCACATTAAAAAACCACCTGCCACCGGGAAGCTGTAGCTGCGGAACGTCGGGTCCCACTTCCTCCTTTTGAATAGCTTTGTTCCCTTGTTGCACTCAGCTCCACCACAGTCCATCATCTGCTCTCCTCTTCAATAAATGACATAAAAAGTTCCACTACATTAGCATTTTGAATTATCCAGTAGCTCAATACTTTGTGCTGACAAACTGTGACCGAAAATCATTAAACCGATGACCGAGGAACCACAGGACCACTTCTACCTCCGTCTTGATTTATAAACAAAACAAAATAAATCTTTCAACCTCAGACTCGATGAAGCAAAAAAAAAAAACCGAAACAAATTAAATCAAAGTCTCTATGGTCAGACCTCGCTTCTCAGTTAAATAAATACCGCCTCTTCGTTAAGCAAAAAACAGCCACCATTTAAAAAAATGATCAGCCCACCCACATACAAAATCAGAGCCAATAAAATGTCATGCTCAAAACGTACTCACACTGAAACACTCCTTACTTCGCAACGACAAAAGGCACAGAACAAAAAAATCCCCAATATTTTACAAAAAAACCCCACTAAATAAATATGAAACAAAACAAATACTGCTAACACATAACCATAGCCCTATTGCATAAATGGAATATGCAATGGGAAACTCAAGTAAATAAATGATTTATGTGCACTTGAGCAGTTTGACCTCGGACACCACACTCGTGGCTTATGCCACTCATGAGGTTACCCGAGGTCAAACTACTCTTGTGCATATAAATCATTTATTTAACTCGTACCCATCGCATATCCCTTATATATATATATACAGGTATATATACTGCATCACAGTTCATTTATGTACACAGTTTCTACATCATGAGTGCCCCCACCTGCCTGCCAGCACTACATTCCCTCACTTTCACTTTTCTTTTAGCCACACAGCAGCAGGAGCACTTCTCTTGTTTCTAAATTAACAAATTTCAACAAAAGCTATGTAAAGCTGTGCAGCAGCACCCTTCCTAGTACAAATCCACACTCACAACTGGCTTTTTCTGCCCTAACTTCCACAGTACACTTCAAGTTCTTGCTGCTCGCTTTTCACTCAGTCTGCCTCCATTCAGTTTAAATTTCTCATTGCTCCCTTCCAAACATCAACATTAACTGTAAACGGAAGAGACCACACACACAGGCTGAGAAGTAAAATACTTCCCCTTTACTTTTTTCTCTGCTCTCCAGTCCAGCTCTTTCACTTCACTCCATCCTGTCCCCACCCTACTACAACAGTCCTGCATGTCCAGTCTGCTCCGTCTCCTTGGCAGCAAACTCCTTCAGGCTAACCTCTCTCTCTCTCTTTTTCTGGTGTCCACAACATTAATAACTGTAGCAAGATCTACTGGCATGCTATAATTAGCATTAATGTAATAAACAGACATGGAATGTTCAGAATACTTTTTTATTACATTAATGCCCAACCACCTGAGGTGTGACATTATCCCAGCATGACACACATCCTGTCGGGAATTATTGCTTAAATAACATTTTGCCATAAGTCCTGAATTTTTTCACATTGCCAAAACATATGAATCAAATTAGCATTTTCTTTTCCACATTTATTGCATATAGAAGAGTTACAAACACCCATCTTAAATAGATGAAATGAGGTGTGCTTCACACAATCATTTAGTGGAATTATTTCACCAAATTTTCAACACAGGCATTTTGTGACCTCTGCTCATAAACACTGTCACTATGATTTTCTTACTGTGTCCCGAACATTAATTTCCCACAGCGACCACGCTATTTTGCACCAGATGTGTAAATGCAAATTTTGGGCAGGATATGAAAAATGACAGCTATACTGTTCATAAGGAGGTGTGAAAAAATGGCAATGTTGAAAATCTGGAGTGAAAATATTACAAATGCGCAAAATTATGAGGGTGCATTGAAACTGTGCAATGTACGCTCATAACACAGTCATTTCATGGACTTTTGTCACTAAATTTTCAACATAGGCATTTTAGCACCTCTGCTCATGAACAGTGGCACTGTGATTTTCTTAATCTGTCCCAAACACTGACTTCCCACAGCGACCGCACTATTCTGAGCCGGAAGTGCGAAAACACATTTCAACCAGGATGTGAAAAATGACAACTGTACTGTTCATAAAGAAGTGTGGAAAAATGCCACAATTGAAAATCTGGAGTAAAAATATTACAAATTTATGAAGTTGCAAGGGTGCGTGAAAACTGTGGAATGCATGCTCGTAACACAGTCATTTTATGGACTTTCATCACCAAATTTTCAACTTAGGCATTTTAGGACCTCTGCTCATGAGCAGTGTCACTGTGATTTTCATAATGTGTCGTGAACACTGATTTCCCACAGCGACCATGCTATTCTGCACTGGAAGTGCAAAAACACATTCCGGCCAGGATGTGTAAAATGACAGCTGTAGTGTTCATAAGGAAGTCCGAAAAAATGACAATGTTGAAAATCTGGAGTGAAAATATTAAAAATTTGTGAAGTTATGAGCATGCGTGGAAACCGTGCAATGCATGCTCGTAAAACAGTAATTTTTTTCACCAAATTTGCAACATAGGCTTTTTGAGAGCCCAGCTCATAAACAGTCACACTATCGTTTTGTTAATCGGTCCCAAAAGGTGATTCAGCATAGTGACCATGAAATCACCTTTCGGAACCAAATAACACCATGACAGTGACAGAATTTATGAGGAGGGGTCCCAATAACCCCATGATGAAAATTTGGTGGCGAAAGTCCAAAAAATGACTGAGATATCCACATAAGTTGAAAAAACCTATTTACGTCATTATACAGCTTACCAGCATTTCTTTAATTTGTGGTCAGCTTTGAAGAGTGCAGACTTTGTTCCCAGTCCACTGAAGATCATTGTGCCGGGCTCCAGAGGTAAGTATGGGGTGAGGGGTGTGTGGACAGGTGGGTGCACAGTGGGTGGGCATGGGTTGTCTGAGGGGGCACAAAAGACCATGAGGAACCATTTTCTTTATTTCAGGGCCAAAAAATAATAAAAAGGATGCCTCGGGAAGTTTTTTTTTTCAGGCTTCATTTGTGCACACTGGGGTGGGCTCCCAGTGTGTCGCCTGCATTTGGGGAAGGAGGACTTAAGCCAACAGGATTGGGCCCCATCAGCAAATAAAGACTGTTTTGGGGGCATGATGCTGAGGGATTGGGCACCTGCACACAACAAATGGGGAGGGGTGATTAGGCTGGTCGGTGGGCCTCTGTCGGCAAATGAACTGGTCAGGGTCATGCCAACAGGGGGATAGAACACCCCCATCAGTCAGCTTTCATGGGGCTCTGAGGAAGCCACCATCATGTTTAGGGAAAGATCAGTGGGAAATGTTACACCAGACAAGGTACCGACCTGCAATGACAGGTCACTCCCTCATTGCAGTGGAATTCCTGATGCTGCAATGATGAGGCAGACCCTCACTGCAGCAGCCAAATAGTTTCAAGTTGGTGGCACTTCTGTAGAACCAGTGTTATCAGGACACTGGGTCTGTATTGAGTGCACACCGCCATGCCTGCGAATGTAGTGCTGGCATTGGCGGCCACACTGCCGCACCTCCACAACTCTTTTCTCTCCTAAGCTGCTGCATACTGTTTTTTGCGCATGTGCACAAACAAACATAATGAAAAGGAATATAGACACAGCATCTTGAAAAGGGAAGCAGAAGCTTTAAGGAACCTGGAAAAAGACAAGACAGTAATCATTAAGATTGCTGACAAAGGTGGGGGTGTAGCAGCAATGGGGATAGATCATTACAGAAGAATGTGTAATGACTTACTACATAATAATTACAATTACCAGTAACTTCAGGGGGATCCTACTTGTAGGATCAATGACAACATACATGAAATTCTGAAAGAGACAGAACAATTATCACAGATAAAGTAATGGCAGAAAGAATTACTTAAACGCACCTGAAAATACCAGTTTTTTTTTAAGGATACTCATACCCCACCTGTCAGACCAATAGTCTCAGGACTAGGCTCAGTCCTACAGCCTTTATCTTGTTTTGCCAACTACTACACCCAGCCCCTGACTCAACAAATGAAAAGTTTTGTACAGGATGCTACAAACATATTGCAAGTGATACAGAAACTAAATGGCTCACCAACCGTTACGAACACAATCCTATGAAGTAGGGATATTAAAGACCTATAGACATACCACATGAGGAGGGTTTATATAGCCTAGAAATTACACTGAACAGACTTGGCACAGAACAGCGGCCACCTACATCATTTCAGTTAGAGCTGGCAAGACTCATTTTATATGAAAATTGCTTCTGCTCTGAGGACATGTGTTACAGACAACAAAAATGAACTGCAAGGGGAGCACTATGGCTTCCAGATATGCAAATGTTGTACATGGGACATTCTGAAACATGACCCATACTTAATCTGATGTATAATCCATACTTTAAGTATTTAAGATTATATAAACATTACATAGATCATATAAAATGAAAAATATCCAGCACTCTCACCAAGAGGTCTTAGCAGACAAACACTTTATTGCGTCAGTATGCACACATCCAGGATAAACTACCCCCATGCACATTTGCCCACCAAAGGATTTTATCAGGGGGGTGCAGAGCCACTTAATCAATACCATTTTTAAAGTGCAACTCATTAATATTCATGAAAAACACATGCGGTTTTATGGAAATTAAAAAGCCCTCATATAACAATATATCATATCAGTGAATGTAAATAATAACCAGTGCTTTATTAAACGTCTCAGATATCTTTCTATTTAAAAACACCAGAACTGATGAGATTAAGATTAGGACAAATGATAACTCACTTAGTGGCTACAAAAATATTCCAAAAGAACTCTCAGGGAATTGAAGTTACAAATAAAAATAACAAGTCTAGCCCCAGAGCTTCCAAATATAAGGAAATGTATAAAAAAGGGGGAGAGAATGAATACAGAAAGAGCTCTCAGTAAAAGTATAATAACAATAATTTATAAATTGTTATTATCACAATACTAAATAATTTAATTTAGAAGTTCCTAAAAGAAAAAAAAAGGGGAAGGGGAGAATGGTAAATAGGGGGAAGGGGAGGGGAAAGAGGAAGACAAAAGGTGAAAATAAAGATAAACATCCCCCATATAGATACTTATAGAAACATTCATAAGAAAAATAAAACCTCATATTAATACCATGTAGCCATCAAGGAAAAATCTGACCAAAGTGAGAAAAGTAGTTTTTTTATAATTTTTTTATAAATTGTACAAATAAACTTTAACTAGCTTACTAATCTTAATTTAGTCACCAGGAATATCGAAGAGTGGATGGCACCTAACAGTTCAGTTAAATAATGTATCATATTCAAAATGCGTAATTCATAAATCTAAGGATGCTATCTCCACTCTTTTTTCTTTTGAAGGATTCTCATAAAAAGACCTTAATTCTGATAATTACATTCTCTGTAAGTAAGAACGTACACAATCTATGTACAATAATATACAGTTAGTCAACTAACTAAATGACACAGTGACTACAGCTTGTATATCCATAACATCTGGTATACATTTTTCCAATCAGTCAGCAATGAGAGAAGTAAAAATTCATTACAAGTATGGCTTCAGATCAATAACTTCAGTCCATAGGGAGAAACCGTTGACAATTTTTAAATCCAAACCAGTTCTTTTTTTATCTAACAGTAATATTCTGTCACCTCCCCTTTCCCACTTTTGTACGTGATCTAATGGTCAGCATTTAAACTTTCTTGGATCACTTCCATGTTTATCTTTATAATGCCATCCCAGTGCATTCTGTGTGTTACCATTAATTATAGCCTTAACATGTTCCTAAATTTGGCTTCTCAGTTGTGACTTAGTTCTCCCAACATACACTAATCCACATTCACACCAGGATGCATAGACAACATATGTTGTCTCACAATTTACATAACGGTTTAAAAAGAACACCCAATTTATAACTGGGTGAGTGAAGATTTGTCCTTGAACTACATACTTGCAAATGTTACAGCTATGACATTTCTGGAATGTTTTTGTAAGATTCAGATTGTTCATTTTGTCACTATAGTGACTTTTTGTAATCAGGTCTGCAATATTTGCACCTCTGTGGTAGGACATTCTTGATTTTGGACCTATTAGTGTATATAGTTCTGGGTCAGATGTTAATATCTCCAATCTTTTATAGATAATGTCCTTAATTTTGTTAGACTCTGAATGCCAGTCTCTTACAAAGCTAATTATATCACCTTCCCTTGTGTCTCTCCAAGATTTAGACACTATACGATCTGCTCTGTTTTTATTACTTGCTTTTTCATAAGCTTTCTCTATCACTTTCCTTGAGTATCCCCACTCTTTAAATCTGGTGGACAGCACCCCAGCCTCCTGTTCATACTTCTGCTCTGAGGTGCAATTATTCTGCAATAAGGAATTGCCCATAGGGGATGCTGTCCACCAGAGATTTTGTATGGGTATTTTCTGCTCTTAGCAATGTATTTCCTGAAACAAGTTTTCTAAAGAGAAACACCTTTTCAGTCTGATGTCCAGGAATTCAATAGAATCCCTGTCACTATGGTATGTACACTTGATATTCAAATTATTAGAGTTTAACCATTCAATAAAGGGAGGGATAGTATCCACCCCACACCCCAGACACATATGATATCACCGATAAAACAATACTGATGAATAATGTGTCGGGGGGGGGTTTGAGTCCCTAAACACAATGTTTTTCTCCTCCCATACCAGAAAGAGGTAAGCCTTGTTTTGTATCATCACTATTTTCTGTTTGATCATCGACTTTATTTACAGATATGAGGAACAGCAGTGGGGGTATCTTTAGACCCCTCATATCCTAATCTCTTTTTGACATGGTGAAAGAAAAACATAATGCTTGGGGACTCAACCCCCCACCAGACATATTACTGTATTCACTGGTATTGTTTTATTGATGATATCATATGTGTCTGGGGTGATGGTTTAAATACTATCCCTCCCTTTATTGAATGGTTAAACTCTAATAATTTGATTATCAAGTGTACACACCATAGTGACAGGGATTCTATTGCATTCCTGGACATCAGACTGAAAAGGGGGTTCTCTTTAGAAAACTTATTTCAGAAAATACATTGCTAACAGCAATCAAGTGTTGATACCGTAGTGACAGGGATTCTATTGAATTATTGGACATCAGACTGAAAAGGGGTTTGAATAATTTGGTTGAGGTGGAACCCTTTAGAAAACCTATTTCAGGAAACACATTGCTATGAGCAGAAAGTGCCCATCCAAGATCTCTGGCAGACAATGCCTCCCATGGGCAATTCCTTAGTTTGCAGTGGAATTCAGGTGTTCTTTTAAAATCATTATGTAAATTGTAAGACAAAAATTGTAAGACAACATATGTTGTCTATGCAGCCTGGTGTAAATGTGGATTAGTGTATGTTGGGAGACCTCAGACACAACTGAGAAGCCAAATTCAAGAACATGTTGGTGCAATAATTTATGGTGACACACATAATGCACTGGGATAGCAATATGAATATAAACATGGAAGTGATCCAAGAAAGTTTACATGTCAATCATTAGATCATGTATAAAAGTGGGAAAGGGGAGGTGACAGAATATGGTATACTGTAGCTACAGTGAAACTTTACAGCAGTATGGTCGATACTGACAACATCGCTGTAAAGCCCACCTGGGACCCTGGCACCCTCCCCCAAGGTCCTGCACCCCATCCACAAGTCAGCTTCATCTCAGAGTTGAGAATCCTAAAGAGGGGGTGCAGGGGGCACAGCCCCCTGCATGGGGGTGCGGGGTGCAGCCCCCTGCAAAACAATAAGTTTAAACACACCAGCACCATCCTGACTGCAATTGCAGTCAATGTAGTGGTGTCAGGGTAATGTTGCATCAACATGACATTGACGATGCAGCATCGTGGATCCACAGAATATTAACGTTAGATAAAAAATAACTGGTTTGGATTTACAAATTATCAACACTTTCTCCCTATGGACTGAATGAAGTTTTTGATCTGAAGCCATACTTGTAATGAGTTTTTGCTTCTCTCATTATTTACTGATTGGACAAATGTATACCAGACTTATGATTATGAAAGTTGTAGTCCCTCTGCCATTTAGTTAGTTGACTAATTGTATGTTATTGTAAAGAGATGTTGTACCTTCTCACTTAAAGAGGATGTAATTATCAGAATTATGGTCTCTCTATGTGAATCCTTTAAAAAAAAGAGCTGAGTTAATGTCCTTTAGATTTATGAATTATGTATTTTGAGTATAATAGATTATGTAACTGAAATGTTAGGAGCCACCCACTCTTCAATTTTCCTGGTGACTGCATTGAGATTAGTATGATAGTTACAGTTTACTTATGCAAAAACAAATTATAAAAATGTTTTTCTCACTTTGGTCAAAATTCTCCTTGATGGCTGCATGATATTAATATGAGAGGTTTTTTTATACGGATTTTTATAATCAATCAATCAATCTTTATTTTACCAGGTGGAACACCCTTGAGCAAGCTCATTTTCAAGGTGGGCCTGGGTATCTATATGGGGCTCTTTACCTTTATATTCACCTTTCCCCCCCTTCCCCTATTTACCAGTCCCTTTTTTCTTCCTCCTCCCTTTTTTCTTTTGGAAGCTTCTAGGTTAGATTATTTATTGTTGTGATAATAATAATTAATTTATAAATTATTGTTATACTTTCCTGAGAGCCCTTTCTGTATTCATTCCCTCCCCCTTCTTCATTATACATTTCCTTATAATTGGAAGCTCGGGGTTAGACTATTGATATTTTTATTTATAACTTTAATTCCCTCAGAGCTTCTATGAGAGATCTATTTTATAGCCATTAAGTGAGTTAAAGGAAAACTATACTCTCATATCTTGTAAATTTTATTTGCTTCCATGTCAACAGACAAGTATTTTCATGTAGCTGTTATCGATATATGTATTTGCTTTAGTTTCTTTTCAGTGTTCATGTTAGTCCTCTATAACTATCTGGAAGTCTCCATTTTATGATTGTTGAAATCTCATTATCCATAACAGCCCCATTAGCATATGAGAACAGGATGCCACATCACCTATTTATACCATGTATCTCTATGCTGAAATTACAAATACCATGAAAACACTCTCTGGAAACATACAAAATTAATGCAATTTAAAGGGAAAACCCTTGCATTACAATGCAGTTTGCAAAGCTAACTGAAGGTAAATGTGATATTTCACACCTTGCTACAACTTGGTAAACTGAACTATAGTTTAAGCAGACAGACATACAATGGAGCCAAAATGGTGCTGACACATCATGTTCTCATATGCTAGTGCTGCTCTCAGGGACAATGGGAGTTCAACAACCAGAAAATGGAGACCCCCCCCCCAGTAATGCAGTTACAGGGACTGGTATGAACAGAGAAAACAAACTAAAGCAATCATATAAATCCTAACAGCTACATGAAAAGAGTTGTCGGTTGACATGGAAACAAATAAAATGTACAAGATCTGAGGGTGCAATTTTCCTTTAACAGGTATCCCAATCTCAATCTCATCAATTTTGGTGTTTTTAAATAGAAAGATTTCAGAGATTTCTTAGTAAAGCACTGGTTTGTATTTGCATTCACTGATATTCAATATTGTTATATAAGGGGTCTTTTTTTTAAATTTCCACAAAACTGCACTTGTTTTGTTTTTCATGAATATTAATGAGTTGCACTTTAAAAATGGTATTGATTAAATGGCTCAGCACCCCCACCCCGAAGAAGCCCTTAGGTGGGCAAATGCACATGGGGCAGTGCATCTTGGATGTATGTGTACTGACACAATAAAGTGTTTGTCTGCTAAGACCTCTCAGTGAATGTGCTGGATTTTTTCATCTTATGTGCTCTGAGCTCTGTCTGGCAGCACTGTTAGGAGCTTACTCTGTGCACTGGTCATTTTTTTTTTTTTTGCAGTTACATAGATGACTTGTTGCGGAAGTTCTGAGGAGGACCTTGTTAACTTTCACGGACATCTACTCACACTAACTGCATACTTGAGATTTATACTTACATTCAGTAATACAAAGATTCCATTGTTGAACTTACTTGACATATAAGAAAGATGGCAAGTTACAAACACACCTGTACAGAAAAGACACAGACATGAGCATTCCCCTGCACCTTAGCAGCTTCCATCCAGTACAGCTAATACAGAGTATCCCATACTTACAAATATTACAAGTTCATAGAAACTAGCACAGAGGAAGTTCAAGTTGATTGGCAGGAAAACTCCATTAAGCATGCTCATTTACAAGGAGGTGTTGTTAGGACAATGTTATACAGCAGTGTACAATATACCATGTTCATCTACAATACAGATACAATAAATGGTATACAAAATGGGAACACACAGGGGCAGTAAAACAGTAGCATACAATAGAGGAACCAATCCATGTTGAAAGTGAGAGACAGGCAAGTAGTAACAGTAAGTACTTGATATGAATTTTGGCAACTTTTGGGGTTGGGCTCAGAAAGCGGGCAGAACAGGGTTAAGGTGAAATACATAAATGAATACAGGCGAGTGAGGAGGCCGACTGAAGGAGTAAGCTGGGTAAACACTACCATGGGTATGGCAGCAAAGGATAAGTGCTAGAAAGATAAGAGAGGATGAAAGAGCAACAGGGGTGAGAGCTGGACAGGGATGAAGTGCTAGAGGAAGGAGTTGGAGCAATGGCTGGAAGGTTTGCTACAAGAGGCTACTCAGAAAAAGCAATCAACAGGGCTATCACAAAAAATAAAAAGAAAGAACAGGGAGATATTAATCAAACAACAGAGAGTGAACAAGAAAGATAATTTGAATAGAGCTGTCCTGTCATTGGAGTATTCAAACCTGACAAATCCAATTAGGAGAATTAGTACTCAATGGAAGGTCATGAACCCATTGGGAATACATGAACTCAGCAACAGACCCATTATTGCATCAAAAAAAGTCAGTATGCTGAAGGACAGACTGGTGCACGAGGACCATGAGCCCCCAGAAAAGAAGAAAAATCAGCTCCTGTTAGGACCTTTGAGTAATGGCATGCATCCATGTGGGAGGTGTGCCTAATACAGCAGTACTTCCAGGAAAACTGAGATAATACACTCAAGCAGGAACAGACCTTCAAAATAAACAGTTTCCTAACATGTGACTCACATCATGTAGTATATGTACTAACATGTCCTGTGACAAATACTACATGGGAAAAACCATCAGACCAATAAAACAAAGGGTTAGTGAGCATAAAAGTGCAATACGCAATAGACATGAAGGTTCACCAGCTGCTGAATGTTTCAAGGAAGAAGGACACTCATGTGTGTCATCAATGAGGTTTTGGGCAATCAAGGAGGTAAGGGAGCCTACCAGGGGAGGTGACTGGAATGATCTGCTGCAGAGAAAGGAAATGTTCTGAATATTTGCTTTAGACATGCTAATGCTTTAGACATACTAGAGGGATTTGTGTCCCCGTATGCTTCTCTCCTTAAGTCACGTACTGTCCCTAGATGTCTGCGTAATACTGCGGTCCCCCTGTTGGAAATCCCCCGAGTCTCCACTGTTATGGGGAGAAAAGCTGTATCGGTTGCTGCACCATCTCTACGGAACAGCCTCCCTCCAGTTATCTGCATGGCCACCTCGCACCACTCCTTTAAATCCAGTCTCAGAACCCGGTTACTTCTGGAATCTACCTGCTCATGCTCCCTAGGGTGACCTTCCCACTCTGGGATGCAGTTACCTCTACCCCTTCCCTCACTCCAGCCCCACCCCTTTTTTTTGGTGCTTTTGCCTTTCCCTTTTCCTCTGTCCCTTATGTGCATGCTCTGTCACCCCTCTCCATTCCTACCCCTGCTACTTTATGCCCCCTTTGCCTCCACCTCCCCCTCTCCCCAACTCTTTTCCCTAGATGTCCTTCCTTGTCTTCCTACTCTCTTTCCCTCCACCCTCCCTGTTACCTAGTTACTTAGCAACCTGGTGTGCGCTTATGACTCCACTGGCACTTATTTTCATTACTTTCCTTCCCTCCCGTACTATAGACCCCTCCTAGGAATCTCACCCTGTCACTCACCTCAGTACCTAGTGCACTCGGTGGATGACTCTGAACTGGCTCTATTGTTCCCCCTACTTGCACTCATCTCCCCTGCTTCTCCTCATTTCACCTCCACCTAGGTATTGTTCTGCTTGTGAACTGTTTACTATTCTAGGTTTTGTTTGCCATGTCTCAATTTAGTATTTACTGCTGGTACCAATTTTTTTGGCTACTCTATTTTGAAACGTGTAACTACATCATGCATTATCTCTCTGTACCATTGCTTACTCTGTCATGTACTGTTTCCTTGTGATTTATCTGTATTGCCTGTAACCTGCTACTACTATTTGGCTTGTATAATATCTCAAATTTATTTATTTATTTAGTTTTTGTTAACCGGGTTAGGTGCGCTAGCCAAAGTTGACTATTTTCAGGCACGACCCGGGAGAATACATACATAAAATGAGATGAGATTATACAATACATAGTATATAGTACAGGTACATAGTATATAGTACAGGTAGGTTAGAATACAGATCAAGTCAGTACTCGAGATAATACATATAGCTCTGCAGAGATGACAAAAGTGACATTAGTACATCCAAATAACAACTGAAACTGGCCTAAGTGGTAGCTATAAAGACATTTTATAGCAAAGCTTGTTTAGAAGTGCAGCAGTGTCTTGGGCGAAATAGGGTGGTTAGCTGTGAGGCATTCAGTGGGATCAAAGCACGTGCAGGGGTCCCAGGATAGGTGGTGATAACTCATTTGTTCTGTGCCATTGTTTGTGGCCCAAGTCATGCCTGAAAATGGTCCTTGGATCAGTGCACTTACATGGTAAACAAAGACTTAAATGAATAAAAATAAATAAAAATGAAACATGTGACAAATGAGGAGGAAAATTAGCCTGCTAGTTGGAAAATCCAAAAAGTTATCCAATTTACAATTTCCATACTTAAGGACAAGTCTAGAGCTGCTACATGTAACATTGACTGCAAGTCCCTTTATCTTTTCCCATGCCAACCCTGCCAAATTCCTACATATTAAAATAGTGACAATATGAGTTAGCAGTATAATGAAATGGTGATACATGCCTTAAAATGAAACGTTGGGCAGGAACTCATCTTAAACCACAAAGTAAGAAAATGAGAGAGATGGGGTAAAATTACAAATCAAAACATAATAACAGACTGGGTAGAAGAAAAGGAAAAAGAGAAAAAATTGTGTTGAGTCACTGAATGAGATGAGAACATGGGGTGAGGCGCAAGGTCAGGGACTTGGAAGTGGGAATGCTAACTGCAGCACCATGCACAGACATGACAAAACAGCAGTACTTGGGAGATGTGTCTTGTAAGGAATGTACAATACAGAAAAATGGTTAAAAAATAATGTAAGGGGAGCATGGAGCTGTCATTATATCCATAGTAGAAATCAATAGATCATTGAATGTAGTTTTGGTAATCTGACTATACGATGCAACAAAATATCACTATTGAAAACATGAATAATATAATGAATACAATGTCACTGTTTGAATATAAATGAATGACTTGTATTATATTATAGTGATACAAGATACTGCATGAAACATTAACACACTGGCAAAGATATGGACATAATGATAGCCTGAAATTCCCCCAGGTTACTAGCACAGATCTCTTTGTGTGGGAGTGACTATGACCTGTGGTGCAACATGGAATGGTAATATAGACACTATCACAGCTTCCAGTATCAGGTAGTGTGGGAGAACATGGTACATTGGGCCTTGGCTTGAGGCCACTTAGAGATGGCAAAAAGATCCAGGTGCCTGGCCTAGAGGGTGAGTGATGGACCTCAGGAGGGCATCAGTCTGAATTTGCCCTTTAGACTGCTGCCTGGAGGCACTGCATGGCCGTTACCATGGCAATAATGGGTGAAAGTGGTGGAGGTGAGTGCTAGAACAGGATGACATCACCAACTGGTGATATCACGCGTATCCAAGTGCTGATTGGTTAAGCCATACTTGCCCTCAGCCCAGGCTTAAAAAAGGCAGTACCTTTGCAGCAGATGGCACAGTATACAGGAGATGCTGCCAGTAATAACAGCAGGCTGAGAGAACAGTAAGCAAACATGTGATATGCTGACATGTTGGAAAGTCAAAATTGTTTAACAGGGAGCGTAACTCAGTGTAACTACGAATAGTGAGTGGCTTTATACTTTTCTCCTGTAGGGAAACAATGACTATTTGAAACAGAACATGATAGAAAAAAGTAAAGCACTATGGTTGAAAGGTATGATGGAGGCTTTTTAGAAACATTTTGCACGTCACATAAGTCACTTTAGAAGTGTAATCTAATATTTAAAATATTGTTTATCACATTCTAGCTCAGGGACCGAGATACAGGAATGTATTTAACTGGCAAAAAATTAGCCAGTAATAGTAAGGTAACAGTTAAATAAAATATGAACTCAATTATAACACCAACTTAAACATTAATGAATGTTTTTCATGTTCAGATTGTATAATATTCCCTTATGAATGGTTGCAGGAAGAAAATGAAGAAATAATAAAATTGTTGACTAGCACTAAAGCAAGAGGTAATTTACACAAATGTATCAATAAAATGTAGCATAGTAAATATAAACATGAGTGACAGGTTCCAATTAATAACATTTCCTCCAAGAACATCGAGCACACACCACCACCACCAAAATATCAAAAATAAATTACAATGTCAGTCAAAATACAGAGTGATACAAAACAGCAGGAGTTATTTATTTTGTGGGGGGCTCTGCCCCCCCACACCCTCCAGAATTAATATAATCAACTCTGAGGGGGTGTGAATGACGGGAATGGGGAGAAACTCAGGAAGGAGAAATGTCTTTTTAAAAAAACACTAAAGTTCACTTCAGGGAGACAGGGAACGAAACCCTGGTCTCCAGATCTCCTCCATTCCAGGAGTGAGTGTCTTAGCCACTCCACCATGGGAGCTACTCAACCAAGCACCATACCTCTTCCTCTCTTGTCCCTTCCCCACTACTGTTTTCCTTTCCCAACCTACACATATAGTGAGAGGGGTAGATGTAACTTCGTAATGATGTACTACCCCTGTTGCTGTTAAGGCTCCTGACATTCTGGACCATGATGTTACTGCAGTGATGTTATTTAAACAATGTTATGGGCAGATATGGAGTGTCAAGCTGTTCATGCAGTAATGTTTCAAACATCCAAAACTTACATTAAATGGAATAAATTTAAAGAGGGCAGGAATGATTTCTTATTGGCAGCTGTTTATAATGTTTCTGTTTTCTGAAATTATATTCATACCCCTGAATGATTAATATTTAACTATATGTGAATAAAAAGTCATGTGAATAATTGTATTTTGCATTGTTTTGTTTTTATGGGCAGCCTTCTGTTACAGTTCTCTTCATAGAATCAGTATTTTGGAGTTTTAACTATGTCATGGTTTGTGTACAGAACTCTAATCATGGTTCTGATAAGTAAACAGCCCATGCTCAGCATTCTATACACAAACCGTGACATAGTAAAAACTCCAGATTATTGGTTCAATGAATGGAACTGTGCAGAATGTTGTTCATAAAAAGAAAACAATTGAAAACATTGTTTTTCACATTATTCTGTATTCAGGTACAGTTAAATATGGATCATTTGGAAGTATGGATTTCAGTTCTATAAATAGGAACATTACTAACTGGTGCCAATTAGCAAAAATTTCCTGTCCCCTTTAAAGAATTACAGATATGTAAACATGCCAGAAACCCTCTAGTGTACTGTTATTGCATCAGTGAGTGCCTTATGAAATAAGAACATCAAGTATATGTAACAATTTTTACTTAAGGAACATTGATCATGGAGGAATTTTTATGTATCTTGAACACAGGTAAATGGAGGAGTGTTTATGTATATTGAATACAGGTGGTATGTAACACTGGGTTAGAATTTTATGTAAGGATATAGTAGATTAAATGAAACACTTCCTACATTTTCACAATGAGCAGCCATGACAACAGTCAACTAACAGAAGCTCTGCTCCAACTCTTTAGTCAGCAACTACGGGAACTCTCAACAAGACATTAGTACTTAACGAGCTTAGCTCCTTAACTGCTGGAAAATGTGTGTTTAAAATCTCTGAAAAAATGTTTAAGGACATATAAACAAGTAATTTAACCATGCTAAAATGAAAAAAATAAATGGATCTCACACAGACTCAGAGGAGGGGCAGCTATGTATCCCATATAATTAGTTACCTTCAGTTTGCCCATTTACTATCATTTCATTGGTTTCTAAAACTGTAAACAACATATGGCCCATTTTGAAACTGCCACCAAGACTGGACCTTAAAATGTTACAAAACATGCAACGTGATGACAACACTGGAGCAAAACTGCTATGAGTCAAAGCCACAAATATACATTTAGTGAAATAGTTTACTAAATCAACAGTTACACTGCTGCAAAGTTTGTGAAGTAAAGACACAGCGACACAGAGAAGAATGAAGACATCACAATTTCTAGTTGATTCCAAGATCAAATATCTCTTTTACTCAGCCTTGAAAAGACTTTTGTATTTGCTGTCTTATCCCAATCTGAGAGTTTGTGCCATAGGTCTAACATAAGAAAATGCCCCTGTGCTACAGTTTGTTTATTAACCTTATAGAAAAAACAAAGGCAGGTAGTAGTTGACTGCATAACCACTATTGGTTAAGTGCAGTATAGTTATTTATGGCTAGAAGAGACTTTAGCCATGTTTACACAGCAGGCTCTGCACTGGTCTGAGTGTGCAGATTAGTTACAGTGTTTCACTTACTGCTGTGTAAATGCAATGTGAATTGCAGTAAGTGCATCTGTCTGTTTCACTTACAGCTGTGTAAATGCAATGTGAATTGCAGTAAGTGCATCTGTTGCATCTCTGGACAATCCTTCTCTTCCTGGCTTTGCATTGTGGTGTGTCTGTCATATCCTGCTGTCTAAATGCTCTGCAGCACTCACATCATTGCAAGTCAAGCCCCTCAGCATCTCCCTTCCCCACCACACACCTCTCCTGGTCCAGCTGGAAAGACTGCTGAAATGCCAGAAAAGACCCTGGAATGCTGCAGAGCAGTAGTGTGTGTCCGGTAATCAGAAGCAGTATGACAGAAGTGGTATGAGCCAATGCAGTGAGATGGCAGTGCTCCAGGTACTGCCACTATAAATATGCCCTTAAGGTCCATTATGTACCCATCTCCTGCATTATAAGGGATTAATCAGTGTGTTGTCCAAACATGTACCAATTTAAAGTAGTTCCCTACCCACCCCACTACCCACGGTACCATGTGATGCCTTTGGTAAGTAGAAATTTGTCAAGGCTTACCTTGGAGGCTTGTACTATCTTCATATCTTGGAGAAATTGGACTGATGGTTCAGTATTTGGCAATTTTAATTTAATGTCAAAATGTAATAGGTTATGAACTTAGGGAAAGAGAATCTGAAAATGGAATATTGGATGGTAGTAAAGCTGGAACAGGCTGCAGAGGAAAGAGACCTGGATATTACAGTAAGCGACAGCTTTAAAACCTTGACACAATGTAGCAAGGTATATGGGAAGGCTAGTAAGATGTTGGGATGCACAGGCAGGGCCTTTTCAAGCAGATGGATGAAAGTCATCTTGCCCCTTTACAGTTCCTTGGTGAGGCCACACCTGGAGTACAGTATTCAGTTCTGGAAACCTAACCTAAAAAAGGAAAAGGGTCACCTTCAGTAGATCTAGAAGAAGGTGACCAAAGTGATACATGGGCAACAGGGGAGGACATATGAAGAAAGATTGGCTGACCTCAATATATGCTCCCTGGAGGCAAGGAGAGAAAGGAAAATGACTGAATCCTTTAGAGAGCTACTGACACCTCAAAGAAAACTTTAAAAAACATAATAATTAGGTACAATTCTACTTGCATTCCATTTATATTTTATATATTTCTCCTCTCTATAATTTATTACTAAAGAAATGTGTATGAATATATGATCATTGTCCCTTAGAGTTAATTTTGAGTTCATCTGCCTCTATAACTTATTCCCTACTTCAAGTCATAATCCTCTGTTGTGACATCACAAGCTGTTGCCATGAGAGTAACTGTGTGGTCACAAGCAGTGCTCTTTCACTTCAGGAAGGGAGAAAGCAGCAGAAATAGACACAGTCTTTGGGAGCAAAGATCCTGTTTTCTTGCAGATCACCTCACTACTAAATAACGGGGAGGAGGAATACAGAACTAATGGGAAATACAAGCTGGATGGTGCCTGAATGCTATGTTGTGTTAAAGTTGTCCTGAACGTGTCACCAGCTCTTAAAGTATCTGAGGGGAATAAACAGGGTGGACTGCCAGCAACTGTTCAGGCATAATAATGGGTTGAGTACATGGGGCCGTAGCACTAAACTGGTGGGGGGGGGCATTAGAAGGGATGTGAAGAACTACTTCTTCACAAAAAGAATGGGGGAGAATGGAACTGTCTACTAGGGAAACTGGTCAACGTAGGTACAGTTACAAGTTTTAAGAGGGTGTGGGATAAGCACACTGGACTGTGAGAATGAGGGAGGAAAAGGTCATATGGGGCAATAAGGCCAATCAAGCAGAACTGGGAGCTGGGAGCTTTGCTTTGGACCTGCCAGTGCAAGACTGATGGGAATGAAGGAAGGAACCAGGCATGCCAGGTGAATCATAAGTCTTTTTCTGTCCAGAGTTTCTATGTTTCTGTCCCTATTGACAATGTTTAACATTTTAAATACCATCTAAACCATCACTAATCTGGATGATCAAAATAAATTGCACTCATGTGAAACCCTTCAGCCATTTTTCATATAAAGATAATCAGCACTCCTGCGAGAGTTAAACCACCTGCAGATCTTTAATGGCTGGCATGGTTCTGGGGGGTAGTTGTTAACAGCAGAAGCCTCTCAAATTGCCTGGCAGCCAGATACATGCAGAACACATACCTGACCATAACTCTTGTCTGTAGGCCAATCAGATAGAAAATAAACAGTGTTGAGGTATAAGCAGGGAAATATGATTAGGGTATGAAATCATTACAACTGTTGAAAAAGGAGCACTGGCAAATATTCTTGAAAATACATGAGGGCAATAATAAAACTATATTGACCAATATTGAGAGCCAAGCACAAGCACAGTGCAGTCATTTGTGCTGCACTTGCACTCAGCTGGCTCCGGCAATATTCAGGTGGATAGAGCTCAACAGCAGAATGGCACTGTCTAACTGAATATCAGCCCATGTTGGTGCAGAACTAAGTAGATCAGGGCTGCATATGGCCACAGGAGACAGCACTGCCCAAAACAAGATAGCGCCAGGTTCCTCATGGGCCATGCTCAGCTTGAGCATGCAAATGAGACCATTGGGCATGTAAGGTGCTAAGGGCTATCTGCATGCCAGTCATGGGCTCATTTGCCAGCCTGCTGGTGCAAGTGGTAGCGCTACTGCTTGTGGTGCTGATGACCTGGGTTAGGGAATGATCCTGGAGCATCAGAGGGTTGGCCAGGAGGGAGGAGGGAGGAGGAGAAGGAGGATGAGCATCCAGAGAACTGCTCTCTTCCACTGGAGGGAGGGTCATGGCAGTTGGCAATAGTCTGACTCCTAGTGGAGCCTAGAGGTCAGTGCCCTGACAACCTGTGTGCAACCTGTGTGCATGTGGGATTGGGAGTGTACGTGGCATGCCTCTGATGCCATTGCACATCTGAGCCTCAGAGGAACTTTAAAGGAAAAATCCTTCTTGCCAGGTGCAACATAAAACCAGGACCTTGGACAGCCTACACTCTCCAAAATGACCTGAAGGCATAAGTCTCAGTTGGTGCCCACTGTGTGATATGGTTTCCTCCCATGGTGAGCCCCTCTGTGAGGGGGCAAGTCATAGTCCTCCCAGACTGGGCAGCTGGGAGGGAAGTGCCAGGGTGGAAGGTGGTTCCAGAGACCTGGGTGGATTTGGGGTACATCCCTGCACTGAAAGGAGTACCAGAAAAACAGAGTTAAAAAATCATGGGCTCATTTGCATGGGGCACTGCAGCCCTTTAGCACCCCGTCAATATTGAAAGTATTCCTTGGTGATCCAGCAGTTCACTCGCACCAATCGCCCAGTATATAGTTAGTATAAAAGTGCCTGGTGATCCAGTGGTTCCCCCACTGATTGACCACTATTTAGTTAGTTTAAAAGTCCCTTGTGGATAATGGTTCCCCCTGATCACCCACTACATATAGTTAGTTTAAAAGTCTTTGGTGGTCCAGTGGTTCTCCCACTCCCCTAATCAAGCCCACACCCCTCCAGCCCCACATTCACTGAGGACCCCCCACACTCCCCCTCACCCAGAGTACTGGTCCTGTGAAAACAGTGGCAGGCACAACCCTCTTACCTCCTTGGCCATCCACCATCTGACAGCCACAGAGCATGATCATGTATGTGATTGCACTCTGTGACTGTCAGATGCTGAGAAGGGTTGTCCTAGCCGCTGCTTTCACGGGACCAGCATTCAGGGTGAGGGGGTCCTTGGTGGGTGGGTGGATGAGAGAGAGTGTGTGTGTGTGTGTACAGCCAGGGGGAAAACACTGAACCACCAGGGATTTTTAAATGAACTATATACTGGGCAATCAGGGAGGAGCCACTGGATCACCAGGGACTTTTAAACAAAACATATACTGGCTGATTCGGGGGAAACTCGGCACAGGGGCAGGTGGCTACAGTACAGCTGTTCTGATTTTGGGCAGTGTAGAAGCATGGGCTTAGTGCCCAGTTAAGCGGTGGTTTTCAGCAATGGTAAATGGTGCTGCTTGGGTGCTGTTCACCACTACCACTGCAAACCTTTGTGTATGCTAATGTGTCAGTATGCATGAGGGGACTCCCTCAATTGCATAGATGCAGTGGTATTTTAGAGCCTTGGTACTTCCAGGTTTGGGGGGGTGCTCCGGGGCCTCTGAATATGGCTCTGCATGGAGCGCTAGCACAAACCCCAATTATCACTGGTGCTAACCACATTTGCACCAGCACTAACTTTTGAACATCGGGCCTTGTACCTTTTGTATGACAACAAGTGAAATAATGACTCTTATTTGTTTAATTCCAGTGAACACTGTGGTGCAATTTCTTAAAGATTTACAGTTTTCATTACATTATGAAAGAAAGCCAATCTTGTACAGCTTGCAAGGGTGAGCAGGACAAGGAAATTTCCTTGAAGGGCAGGTACAAAAAAATAGCTGAATTTCATTGTAAAGAATGAGGGGCAAATGTAAATCCAACTAACATTATTGCTGGTCATATGTAGGGTTGCCAGGATTCAATTTTAATCATTAAACAGTGGTAAACATCGATTTTCCAGCTCGCAGTCATACCGATGAAAAACCTTTTTGATCGATAATCATCTACATGCTGGCATCCCGAGCCTCGAAACTGTCTCATCGGTGGCCAAAGCAAAGTAAAATATAGACCATATTCTACTTTGTTTTGGCCACTGACAAGTCAGTTTCAAGGACTGGGATGCCAGCACACAGTCGCTTCCTGTAGCCGCTTCATTATTATAAAAAGTGATACTTAATGAACATTAATAACAAGTCTCAGAACCAGGGGTTGTCCAACCCATTCTGATGCTACTGGCAAGTGCTTTTTTTTTTTTTTTCCAAATACTTCTTCAGGCTTAGAAGAGTGATGAGTGCCTGTTCAGGAATGGGAGGGAGCAAGTGCTGGTCTTTGCCTTGAACTGGCTGGGAGCAAGTGTAGGGCTGGGCAGCTGAGCATGCTAGTGGTGTTTGTAATTTTCAAGCAACTCCACTCCCTTAGCCAACACTTTCCATTTTGTAGTACAGAACTACTAGGTAGATGAATGAAGAACTGATTAAAATGAAAGAAAGTGAGAAATGAAGCAAGCAGGCAGTCAGCAAACTGGGGTTAGAAGTTTAAAATTAATTGGTGAAAAGCCAGCTCCGTGACACCAAGCAAAGGGGTTCGCTCAGCACACTGGTGACCTGGGTTCACGTCCCAAGCCCGGGTGTCAGGAGTGGAGACCAGCAGGGAGGGATTTCAGAATGTCCATTGGGTGCTTTCCTCCTGAGAGGGGCAGGGCCTTGGCACTTGGAGGTAGATTGGTGGATGTGCTAGGCGGTGTGCATCCTCAACACTCCCACCCCCCCGCATGTCCCCACCTCAGGTCACTGTCTCATTTTGGCCCAATTAGGGTGGGGTTGGGAGGGCATAAAAAGCAAAACAGTGGCCACCCATGCCAGCCAGATGACAGTGGCCCACCTCCCCTCACTGCAAAGCCAGGAAGCCCCCAAGCTGCACCTCCACCAGACATAGATGCAAGGAAATGCCTACAGGCACCTCAATCTCCCCTCCTGGTTGCTCCCATGGGTAGGGCCCCCCCTGATGAAGGGATATGTCGAGTCATTCAGGACAGCAGGAAGCAGCAGACAGTGGAATGGGGAGAAGCGGTGGAGGTGAGGGATGGCCGCCCGAAGGAGTTCGTGGCTGGGTTGGTAGAGGTAAAACAGAGCATGCAAAAAAAAAAATTGGTGAAAATGAATGAGTGATGGGTGGGGTAAGTGCAGTTTGTATTCATCAGCTTTTGTGGACAGACAGCATTTGAGTAATATGGTGTTGGGGGAAGCGCAAGTGCAATCACTGATGCTGAAGACACAGAAGAAACAGATCTTAAAGTCATATTTGAATCTATTTAAGATGGTGATTTCTGCTTTGTTTGCCTCTGGCAGCCTGACTAGCAGTTGGAGCAAATGGCTGGCGGGCGTGTGGGGTGCATGCAGTTTGTTATTACCAATATTACTAATAGCAAAGTGGCAACTACGCTAAAAGGTAGCAGAGGGTATGGTGGACAAAAACTGTAAACAGGCACCTCTCACTATTACTGTGTTAAAATCGATACTACTCGAAATAAAAGTGTAAAAACCTAAAATTTCACATGACAATGTTAATTTCAATTTATAAAAATTGGAAACAGGTATGAAAAATAAAACTTGATTTTAACCATCAAAACTGGAGAAAAACAATAATCGAATCCTGGAAACCCTAGTCATATCCTAAAAGTTTTGATTTGAACATCACTAACAGTTTTCCTTTGAAATATTCACTGCATGCCAAGTTACTTTCTTTAAAAATAAGAAATTATATAGGACAGAAATGGGCAACTATAGGTACTGGAGTAGTAAAACCATTACTCTTTTAACAGCTCTGCTAAGCTAATTTTCAGTGAACACTTGTGACCTACTTAATTTTGTATTTCTGTTGTACAATCTGTGAACTGATATTATAAAAAAAAATTATATATATATATAAAGATTTACCAGGAAGGACATACTGAGCTGAAATAGCTTGTTTCCAGATGCACCTTAGAAGAAGGGGGAAGGGGAAAGAGCAACAATAAGTTACAACAAATATGTTACAATAATCAAAAAAAAAATCAAGCTAACAATAACTTGTTACAACAGACACAAATTGCAAAATAAAGTGCAAAAAGCGGCGAAACTGAAGTGTGAACAAATCACTAGGGGGTTCAGCAATAAAAAGCAGATGAAGGCCAAAACTGTAGGGTACATAGGGCACTGCTGAGTTCAGCATGTGTGCGGTGTGTGTGTGTGTGTGTGTGTGTGCAATAGGTGTGGAGATAAACAGAGTGTCATAAATCCATTTATCTGAGTAACTGTGTGTATAAATTTATATATACCATACCAGTGGTAAATACATTGGATAAATAAATCATGTTATTTGGAGATCAATATTTATTTTCACTTAGAACACCATTTATTTCACTTAGAACACAGTTTATTCAACTTAGAACATGTTATTTCCACTTAGAATCAGGAACTAGAACACAGAGAACAATGGGCCAGATAGAGAACTTACAATGGAATGAAAGGCAGTTTTAAGCTACAGCAAGATTAAAAAAAAGTAAAAACATTACAAATGGTGTAGTATATATCAAATACATAATGGGTTGCAGTAGAATAACACATTTATCTCCACACATGAGTGGTAAGACTCTTATAACTAACTTGTGACTTTGCCACTTGTGATTTATGGGTCTTACCACTCACTAAAGGAGATAAATGTGTTATGTAAGCAATAAGATACGACAGGGTGTGCGTTAGACACTTTAACACATGGCTAGGAGGCATAGTGAGGCACGAGGCCACTGGCCAAGTGCGTCCAGCCTCCTAGCCGTGTGTTAAAGTGTCTAACGCACATCCTGGAGTGTCTTATTGCGCTTATGAAATGGTTATCTAAAATACAGATGTAAGTAATACCTAAAATGAATAGTATTTAATAGTGAAAAAGTGAAATGTTTGTATGGTTTTAATAAAAAAGTTCCTCCGCCTGTTTGTTTGTTTTGTTTAGTTGAAGACTTTTGAGCTACTAAGGCATCCTTGATTGTGTTTTTTTTCCTGTCATGTAGTTATCATGATACCAACCCCCCCAACTAGCAGCACTCCTACTTAATTTAATTTACAAAGTTTGCAACAAGAAATTATGTTCTCTTTTTTTTAAATGTGTTTACGTTATGGCACCAGGCAACGGTAGGGAGAACGCTGTTGAGAGTGACAGTTCCAGCGAGTGGGCTGGCGGGTTGGGAGACAGGTTGTCGGCTGTTCAGCCATACAGTGAATGGGTGGGCTGGCGAGTTGAGAGACAGCTTGTGTGCAACAAGAAATTATGCTTTCTTTTTTTTTTATTTGTGTATGTTATGGCACCAGGCAGCAGTAGGGAGAACATGTTGTGGAGAGCGAGAGTGCGAGCGAGTGGGCGGGCGGCTTGGGACCCAGATTGTCGGCTGTTCAGCTGTACATTAAATGGGTGGGCTAGCGAGTGGGTCTTTCTTTTTTTTTTATTTGTGTATGTTATGGCACCAGGCAGCAGTAGGGAGAACATGCTGAGGAGAGCGAGAGTGCGAGCAAATGGGCAGGCGGCTTGGGACACAGACTGTCGGCTGTTCAGCCATACATTAAATGGGCAGGCTGATGAGTGGGCTGGTGGATTGAAAGACTGCTTGTGTAGGCTGTTCAGCGGTAGAGACAGGTCGGCTGTTTTTATGTTTAAAATTAGTTTCTGCTAAATCTGCCATTATTAAAATGCTGGCTGAAATGTCACTCGCAGTTGGCAAAAACAAGATGGCTGAGTTTCATTCTGCCAACATTCTAAGTGGCAGATTTACCAGAATCACTGCACAGTGGCATTACTGGACCCTTTTCCTGTGCGTAAGAAGGAATATCACACAGGCAGGGACCAATCAGGATGCCTACATTCTGATGCCCATTTCATAATCCACTACAACCCATTATGTATTCCATATTTACACACAGTTACTCATTTATACACACAGTTACTATGTCACAAATCTCTCCAGAATGTATTTAGAATGTTCGGCCTCAGAAACAACACTAACCATATTCAAATGGGAATAACTGTAAAACGAAAACAAATAGCATGATATTGTGAGCGTGAAAGTTGTTCAGCACAAACTTATCTACAAAATGAGTGGTGTTTCATTTATAAATACCTTACAGATTTTTTTATAATCAGCAAAAAACAGCAGAAAATTCAATTTAATTTTTTGTTCACTTTTTTGACAAACAAATGTAAATAACTTTAAAACAAAAAATTATAGCATGGTACTGTGAGCATGAAAGTTGCAATGAGTGGTATTTCATCTATATATACTTTTTCATTTTTTTTTACGATTAGCAAAAAATACAGCAGAAAATTCAATTTGTTTTTTACTTTTTTGACAAACAAATGTAAATTACATTAAAATGAAAAAGGTAGCATGGAACTGTAAGCATGAAATTTGTTCAGCACAAAATTTTCTACACAATGATTGGTGGTTCATTTAATAGCAACCAGTACACTAGGCGGACCTACACCAGGAAAGTTAACAAAAAGTCCCAGAAATTATCATTAAAAAAAGATAAACAGTCAAAAGCAAATGTCTCTGCACTAACAGAAAGCATCCCTATTGCATAAATAAATATACAATGGTGAGCTGTCAGATAAATGATTTATCTACACTTGTGCTGTTTGACCTTGGACACTTCACTTGTGGCTTACGCCACTCATGAAGTTATCAAGGTCAAAGATAAATCATTTATCTGACAGCTCACTATTGTATATCATATGTATATATATATATACACACACACATACAGAGTGCGAGAGTGGGATAGACAGATATATAGACAGACAGACAGGCAAAAATACAGATAGATAGATAGATAGATAGATAGATAGATAGATAGATAGTAAGACAAATAGAAAGCATGTTAATTATTTCTCAGTGACATCATAATCTGTTACTCTGAAAATATTTGTGATGTTACACACAGATGATCATGACTTCAGCTAAGGGGAAGCAACAGGAGCAGCAACTTCAGAGGTTAAAAGAGCCTTCTTGTATCTATATATTCTTAATTATTTTTTGATTTGATTTGTAAAATTTATTTTTATACAGAAAATACATTTGTTGGGACATCAGTCCCATTTTCAACAAAGTCCTGTCATAAAAAATAACGAACAATACAAAATGACAAAACATTTACATTACATTTACACAGTCAAAATTACTTAAAACAGGTACATGTTAATTGCAAATATTCTCTTATTTTACACTTGAAAGTAGATAAATTTTCAATAGCCTTCAATCTTTGGGGCATTTTATTCCAATAATAAGCAATAGTATTCTGAAGCATAATATCTCCATATTTATTATAAGATCTGATCGTAGGGATCTCATTACCAAAAAATCTTGTATGGATAGTTAATGACCTATCACCTTTAATTTTAATATGATCAAACAGACAATGTTTAGGTTCACCTTTTATTATTTAGTAACAATATATATACCAAATAAAAGCCCTTTTCTCTTTCGGATTTAACCAATCTCATTTTTTATATAAGTCACAACGATGCACCCCATGCCTACTTCTTGTTATAAATTTACTCATTTTGTAGTAAACCTGATTTACTTTATTCAACACTGTGGTGTTAGAATGCATATATAACATTGATCCATATTCCAAAACTGGAACTAACAGTTGTCCAACCACTTTTTCCCTTACTTTCTTAGTCAGGCTTCCAGCTACCCTTCTTAACATCCCTAATTTTTGAGTTACCTTTTTAACTTGTGTAAGAACATGTTCTGTATACATTAAATCACAATCAATTTATACACCCAAATATCTATAAGTGTCAGCTGCTTCAATCTGAATATTCTCAGCAAGTTTTATTTGCAATTTTGATCTCCCTTTATTTTTAAATCCACTAAAAACCATGCTTTGTGGTTTTTTTGAGTTTAACAACAAACCTAGGTTATTAAACCAAATCTGTAATAGACTTATATCTTGTTGAAGCTTATAAGTTAATTGTTCCATACTGTCTGCAGATGCCACAATTACTGTGTCATCTGCATACATTCTAACGTCACAGTATTTTATTTGCTTTGGAAGATTATTCATATAAACATTAAACATGTGGGGACCCAAAATAGATCCTTGTGGGACCCCTCGAACAACTTCTCCCTGGCCTGAAATAATATCACCCAGAACCACACATTGTCTTCAATCAGATAAATATGATTTCATCCACTTTAATGATTCATCCTGAAAGCCCAATTCATATAAACTTTCTAACAAAGCTTCATGTTGTACAAGATCAAACGCCTTGCTTAAATCAACAAACACCGCCCCTGTACTTCTACCATGATTCAATGATGTTGCTATAAAGTCCAGCAAGGCGGTGTTTGTTGACTTACAGTATATTTTTGAAATCCATATTGATATTTTGTCAGTAACTGATTCTCTTCCAAATACTGACTTAACTGTACATGGACTAGCTTTTCCAAAATTTTAGACGCTATTGACAATAAGGCAACTGGTCTATAATTCGATACTGCTATGCTATCACCACCTTTAAAAATAGGTATAATTTTACTCATCTTCCAGACCCCTGGGACTATAGAGCATTGCATGCTCCAGTTAAAAAGATATGTTACAACAGGAGCAATAATCTCTGCCCCACATCTCAAAAATTTAGCTTCGATATCATCTAAACCTCCAGATTTTGAAACATTCAAGCATTTAAGTTCCTTTTCAACTTCCTTTACCATTATATCTCTAAATTTAAATTTGAGTCCAAAGTCCACCTTATTAGTCATTTCCATATTTCTTTTAATATTATCTAAAGAAATTTCTGATGTCTTTTTATTTAACCTAGGAATATTTAGGTCAGGCAAATCAATAAAATATGTATTAAAATAATTTGCTACCTCTTCTTGATCTTTTATTAATCTTTCCCCCTGACTTAAATTAATCTTTTATGTTGGTCTTATAGGATCCTTCAAATCAGAAATTTGCCTCCAGAATTTTTTTGGATCTTGTGCCTTATTTAATTTAACCAAATAATACTGGACGTTTGCTCTTTTTATATCTTTCTTACATTTATCTCTCCAATATTTAAATTTTTCCCAGGTCTCAGATTCCTTATACTTTCTAGCCTTTTTCCATACTCTATCCCTTATTCTTATTTGTTTTTTTAGTTTTTCTGTTATCCAGGGTAATTGTTTATTTTTAACTATCTTTTTTACTTTTGGGGCATGCTGTTGAATACATAATAAAATTATATCATTAAATTCTTAGACTGCCAATTCTATACCCGGAATAAGGAAAACCCTTTCCCAGTTTGGTTTTATTAGAGAATTCCTAAATTTTACCTCATTGAACCTAGTATAATCTCTTGTCCAATACGATGTATTATTTATTTTCGTCCTAGTGTTTAAATTAACTACACATGTTATTGGATTATGGTCACTCAAATTTAAAGATAGTATCTCCTGACTCAATACTTCTAAATTTTGCGAAATGAATATTAAATCTAATACAGAACCTACAGCTTGATTGTTAGTAACTCTGGTTGGATTTTTTATTATTTGGTCCAATCCTAATGTTGTAAAACTATTTCTTAATCTTACCCCTTTAGATTGTAGCCAATTTGAGTTAAAATCTCCAGTTATTAAAACATGATGATTTCCTATTTTATCCAATATAAGCTCTGCTAGGGAATCAAATGTTTTTATTTTTGTCTTAGGTGGGGCATAAAACACTCCTACAATTAACCTCAAAGAACAGATTTTTATCATCAAACCATCTACCCCCCTCATGATTAATTGTTAACAAGGTCTGATAGGGGCCAAGATTATTCTTTATGTAAAATAAAACCCCACCACCCTTCTTTTCCCTATCTTTTCTAATTACTCTATAGTCCATTAACCGAATTTCACTATCATGTATACCTTCATGAAGCCAAGTTTCTGATAATGCTATTATATCATATTCAGATTCAGTAACCCAAACCCGGTACTCATTAATTTTATTTATTAAATGTCTAACATTTTCATGTACCATAGAAATTCCTTTATTTTCATTTGGTCCTGGATTTTGTTCAATGTCTCCACTCTGTATTAATAACAATATACAGAGTAGATGACTTTTACTTGAGCTCAATTTACATTCTAAATGGCCCGGAAAAAAACTGTCTCTGAAACTGTTTCCATTCATTTGTAAAGTGATTACACCTTTTAGTTATTTGATATTGTTTTAAGTAATAATCTGAGATCCCTATAATCAATTTACTTACGTTCCATTTTACAACACTAACCTCTGAATATTCACATCTACCTAATATCCAAAAAACCCACATCATCTACCCTATTATTAAACTTTTTAACATGTAACCCATTGTTAAAACAATCTTTTAAAACCTTATAAATTTACCAAAACTGCTAGCATTTTTCTTCTCCAACTCAGCTCGCTCGCGCCTGTAAGGCACGTAGCTTTAAACACAAGAGCTCCCGCCTCTTCTACATGCACCCAATCACTGGATGTAATTGCCAAAAGTCCAAAGTACTCCCCTGTATGACAGGAATTCTCAAAATAAGGTGCAGTTTCACAGAATAAAAGTTGCAATAGGTGGCATGAAAATCAGTTTGCTTCTCCCAACTACAGCAGTATTCAGCTCTCACCTGCAGCCATGATGGAATTTGGGTTGATGTCTCGAACTGTGCTGATAGAGAAATATGCAAGCAGGATTTAAACACAAGAGCCCCCACCCCTTCTACGTGCACCCAATCACTGGATGTAATTGCCAAAAGTCCAAAGTTCTCCCCTGTATGGCAGGAATTCTCAAAATAAGGTGCAGTTTCACAGAATAAAAGTTGCAATAGGTGGCATGAAAATCAGTTTGCTTCTCCCGACTACAGCAGTATTCAGCTCTCACCTGCAGCCATGATGGAATTTGGGTTGATGTCTCGAACTGTGCTGATAGAGAAATATGCAAGCAGGATTTAAACACAAGAGCCCCCACCCCTTCTACGTGCACCCAATCACTGGATGTAATTGCCAAAAGTCCAAAGTTCTCCCCTGTATGGCAGGAATTCTCAAAATAAGGTGCAGTTTCATAGATTAAAAGTTGCAATAGGTGGCAGAAAAATCAGTTTGCTTCTCCCTACTACAGCAGTATTCAGCTCTCATCTGCAGCCATGATGGAATTCAGGTTGATGTCTCAAACTGTGCTGAATTATTATGAAAAATAAATACTAGATTAATGATAGATAGATAGATAGATAGATAGATAGAGAGACAGACAGACAGACAGACAGATAAGGCACACTGATGATTCCTGGTAGGATGAAACACGTCTGTGTCTTCTGTTGGCACCCTTTGCAGACTGTGTGAGAGGCCTTTCAGCACCATGCATTTCTGGCTTAAAGTTGAACCAGCATAATATTTTGTGGTGATTTGCATATACAGCCCATGATGCTTTGCATTATGGAGGTATGTGTGATTTTGTATTTCTTTGAAACTTGGCTTCCAGGCCAATATCCTTTGGAGTAACCCTTGCCTCAGTGCTTGCACACTAAGGTTGTTTGTGAGACAGACGGCCAGATTACCAACCCTATGGTGGGTCAGCAGTGCACTGTGCTGCTACCTAAGAGACCGGAGTTCATGTTTGACACTTGGAATGCAATTCTCAGGATAGACAGGGGCACAGTGCATTTTGGAGGTGAGGGGCTCAGCTCCCTGGGGACTGCAGAAGCCACAGGCTGCCCAGCATTTGCCCATCCACTGCCAGTCAGCCAAGTAGCAGTTTCTGGCATCAGTGGGGAAGGCAGCCACCTTCCTACCCTCCCAGATGGAGGAAGGGCCCAGCTGTGGCAGCCTCAACTGTCAGGGAGGAGGATGGGGGAGGAACAGGAAAAACAAAATAAAAACATTTTATACACATAAACTGATAAACTAAAAGAGGTATGAATGAATTATAAAAAATAGACATTAACATTAAAAATTAATTGGGCCAAGACGTTCTTAAGAAATGACCTATATCAGGAAAGTAAGACTGTTACAAGGCTGCTAACTGAATGCACTTTACTTTACTGTTTGTTGTCATTACATTTTTTTAGATTTTAGGTTTATTCAAGAAATGTGACATTTCAAGCAGTCAGCATATACAGACAATTGTAAATGCACAATACTGTACCATATGAGCTGAGACATATAAAATCTAATCCTAATACAAAAAGAAAAAAGGCAAACATATGGACACAGAAACTAAGCCCCAAACTGAGACACCCAAACTGGAAGTTAGCCATATGTGTTTCATATAAGATCAGTTTTTAGATGTTTACCATTTATATAATAAAAAAATGCCCAATCCTGTTTAGGGCCATTTAAAAATAATCAGTCAGTCTCAAGGGTCCATGAAAGTAAGTAGACGACTCTGAAGGACATCAGCATGACCAAAGTGTCTCTTGTGGATGGCATTTACCCTTTGGAAGAAAAAGGGGTTAGTCATTGTGCCCCCCCAAATCCAAATGGGTGACACAAAGAGCAAACAAAGAGGGACATACTTATGTGACCTCTAAATCCAGTCACTCCATCTCTCCTGCAAGATGTCTCACCTGCCTCCAGAGGTGATTGTTATCTATGCCAGAGTGCCCAAGATCGAGGAATTTCTGCCAGCGAAGGTGTAGGTCACTAGTAATTTGCTCTATGCTTTTAACGTCCCCCCTTTGGTGCCCCACTGTTCTCGTGTGGAGAGTCTATGGTGAGCCAACAGATGGTGATGCATTTTAAGGCTGCTCTGCTTTGTTGCCATATTTAAACAATTCATTTTCTTTGTAACATTCTATAGCTGTCAACAAGACACCCCCTGAAAATAAGGTGTTAACATCTGGTGGGCCCATCCTGTATACGTCATTTTTTAATGTATGACATGTGTAATATGGTGTATGGTAGAACGTTGTTATTCATGAAATTTAAGCAAAAGCTTAGCTTGTTGTGCCATCGATGTGACGTCATATTGCTGTTGTACCATTGTTAGTACGTCACATCGATGGTACAACAACTTGCATTGTCTTTGCACATGCATGACAGTCAAATCCCCACTCCTTGAGAAACGGCTATGGTGGTGAGATCAGTCCCAGAAAGAGAGCTCTGCTGATAAAAACTGCTGGTATGGGGACACTTTTGCGGCTCAGTACTGAAGATGCATGTAGCTGGGCCGACTACCTCACAAGGTTATATTTAATGCCATTGAAGGAAGAGAGATTGAACAGCAGAAAGAAAGGTATATTATTTACCAGTAATAGTAGATCTTTGAAAGACTCTCCTTCAATGTGCCATAATACATTGGACTAGAGTCAGCAGGCCCTAGGGCTCCATGGAGAATGTTTCCATACCTGTTCCCCCCCATGGCTCCACCTATTCAAGGTGGCATGGCCTGCATCACCTTCACTTCATTACAGTCCTGCTGGCAATATGTTGGCCCCATAATTATGTATCTAGACAGTGAAGGAGACCTGCATATCCCTACCAGGGATAGCAAGGGAGCAACCAAGAAGGACCAGCTAGAAGAAGAGGATGGTCTCTAGATTCAACAACTTTATCAGTGAGATGTGAAGGTCTGAACCAGGCATGACTGACAGGAACCAGGAAACCAGCCCCTGCCACTCAAACAGGAGAGAAAGGGGGAAGAGAAACACAGAGAACATCTAGACTGCTAAATGGGCTACCAGAAGTGAACCATGCAGTGAAGAAAGTCCTCCAAGAGGCAGATGGTGGGTGGTGAAAAATGTGGCTCCATGGAGAAGATCCTCTCGAAGGTCTACTGTTACTGGTCAATAACTATTCTATCTTCCTTGAGGGTATCTCCTCCCTGGAGCCATAATACATTGGAGGACTTTCTTCACTGCATGGTTCACTTCTGCTAGCCCATTTATCAGTCTAGATGTTCTCTGTGTTTCTCTTCCCCCTTCCTCTCCTGTTTGATTGGCAGGGTTGTGGATGCATGGATCGGCCTTCCGGAGGAGGAGGTTGTGGAGTCAAAATCAGTGGTGGAATTCAAGCATGCATGGGACAGTCATAAGGCAATTATAGGGTGTGGGGGTAAGAAGAAGTAGGCTGCTGGTTAACTAGGATCTGCAGCTTATCCAGTAGGTAGGAAAATGGGCAGACTGGGTGGGCCAAGCGGTCCTTATCTGCCATCAAATTCTATGTTTCTATGTT